>JAQQAE010016407.1:0-11771 GCA_029823295.1 Pseudamia nigra
TTAATTTTCATAATTTTTTTATTTATTATTACTTTTGTCAGATTCAAGTTATTTCTGTAACCATTGTGGGTTTTTCTCTCATTTACAGAGGGGGACAAACAATTTTATCCACGTCTATAGAAGTGATGCTTTTTCTTTTTCTTTGCATGAAAAAAGGGCCAGTTTGACATACTGTATATATTAAAAAATATGGGGTGGCCCCAAACTTTTAACTGGTAGTTTATCGTTATTAGTTCAATAGCTATGCACAAAAATAATATTTCCATAATGGCAATTTTCTTCTGGATCTAGTTCTGTAAACGTTAAAGATACATAAAATCCGGCACATTACTGAATCAGCAGACTTTCTGCTACAATTTGGTGTCACTTGCATGTCTATTTTAGCTTTATTTGCCAGCTTACAGTAGCTATTTTTCATCAACCTCTTGAAGCCGTGGTAATTCTGTAGGATTAAAAGGACGCAGGAACGAGGATATTAAAGTCACTAAAGTTTATTGCCTGATGCATTCCCTTCACTCTGTATGTATAAGCATTCTGTATGCCTATATCCAGAATATTGCCCACATTTGGATCAAACCTTGTAGTTTGATTGTGTCTATTATGGAGTTATCCTGTGCTTTTTGGCTAAATTTTGTGGAAGTTATTTTGATGTTACAAGGACAAATGTTGAATGTGTCCCTGTTGCACAATGGTGAAGAATATTTGTGCCATTTCTGACCTAGCCTGAAAATTTCATCCAAATCCATTTATAACTTTTCAAGTTATGTTGTGAACAGCCAACCAAACAAATAGATTAATGAATAAATAAACACCAGCAAAAACATCACCTTCTTGGTGGAGATACTGTAAAGTTTGATTTACTAAGCATACCCCTGTCTTGAATGATTTAGTCTACGTAATATCATAAGGTGGTGCAGAAAATGGATTTAAAATGGTCAGGTGTGTTCATTTATGGACACGTTTGCTCTTATCATGAGTTATAAGATGTGTGGTGAATTGAGTTGCAATTGTTTATTATTTCAAAAAATGTCTCCCCAGAAAAAATGCCTGGAAGTCACTCATGTACATAAGTCTATAACACAGGGACATGTCTGACACAAATGTCCTGTCAACAATAATGAAATATTTGAGCCATTATTTCTGCTCAGTACTGTCTTTTTCTGCTGTCTGTATATGACTGATAGGAGGTGAAGACAGTGAATCAGTGCACACTTTGTAGACAGTGCTGTCAACCTCTTGGGCAGAGACACCTGAGCCTGTCAGACAGTAATTGCTATGGGTTAAGGGAGCTGTTCTTTTTACCTCTGCACATTTTAGGTCAGATCTCTGCTGACAGCCCGGGCAAATATGTAGAAGGAACTAGGGTTGCATCACAGTGTCACAGATTTGAAGATTACTGATGTCTCAGATAATGATACAACAGTGTTACTCTACCAACTCAAAGAAGGAGTGGGGGAGTGGCTTTGCAGGGAAATGTTGTGATTTTCCTATGCAACACAATTTTTATGGAAATACATATTTGGCACTCTGAATAATGCATCTAAAAAATGTATTGATGAGTCCCTCCCGGTTTATATTGGTTACAGTCAATATCATTGATTGTCTGCAAATGGCGAGAGAAAAACAACCCACAGCTTGTGCAAGACTCATGATGAGGTGGCAGTGAAATCCTAGCATTTCACTTTACTTTACTGAAATATCACTGGCTGCCTATAATGCATCCATATGCTAAACTCACCCTGGCACTCTGCACCAGTCGTACAGCTAATCCCTCTATTCTCTGCAGTGGTGCTCCAGTTTACATCCCAGAATGAGACTGTGTGCTCCAGTAAACCAGCAGGCATGATAAAGCACAAACAAACACGCTGCAAAAGTGGTGTTTCCAGACCAGCAGAGCAAATGTAAAGAGGTTGCAGAGGGTGGCCTGCCAGAGATTTCTGTTATTTACTTCCTGGACAGTGCCTTACAGGGTGAGCACTCATTGTTACACAGAGAATGTGAGGACAACAGAGCTACTAAAGCTAAAATGTAGCATAATATGAACAACACAGAGAAAGAAAATCAGACAGCTTGCTGGCTCCTCCACCTGGTAGCACAGTGGAACAGCTCAACTATGTCAAACAATAGGAAGGAACTAATGACATCACTAAGTAGTCTTCAGGTATTACTCTATGCATGTGTTGTGTTTGAGGGTTACATTTACTCCCTACTTTTTAGCATTTGTAATTTGTACTCTTCACATTTTCAGCAATAGCTCACTTCTTTATTTTTAACGCATTACACAGGAATCATTTTATATTTTACGTCAACAGTGATTCCAGTCTAAATGGATGGGGCAAATACATACACCTAGCTTAAAATGATGAGTCTTTTGTGCAGTGGTTTCCAAACTTTCCTAAACCTAAACCTAAATTTATAAAAAATACACATTACCACATCTTTCAGTGTTCTTCCACCACAAATGTATTTTCCAGCATCAATCACAGACATAATGGAGTCATTGTTTCATTTTGTCTTCTTCCAGCTTTAGCGCCACTTGCATCTTGGCATGCCTCCACATAATTTTTTGTCTTGTTACATCTTTAATTCAGGTTGCCTTGCATCCTTTATGTCCTTTTCATTTTGCTACCTCTGTGATTTTGTCTGTGATGACTGAGTCCTCCACATTTCTTCAACATTTATAGCTCTCTTTAGAAAACTTCAATCAAACTTCTTCATCTGTGTTATTCAGGAAAATTAATTCACATCATACCATTGTTATGTATTTGACTCCTGAAATTATTAAAAACAACTCTGAGAGCCCTTTTGGGTCCCAGCCGTAAATGTGGAAAGGCAGCGTTAATGTATGAGTATTTTTCACATGCAGCAAATATAAGATTTGTGGCCTCGACATTATATTAATATGACATGAGGTTCAGTTTGTTTTGCACAGAAACAGCAATGTAAACGGCTTTCAAAAGACTCTCATTTGCTTTTATATAATTACATAGAATACATTTCAGAGCCTGTACTTTTTCACTTTCACTGGAGTACTTCTACTTTTACCCAAATCTTTTTACACACATACACTATCAGTCAAGTTTGCATGCACCGTGTCTTTCATTGGCCTTTGCTTATTATTTTTTCATTTTCATCATCGTACATTAATAATGAAGACATCCAAATAGTGGAAGACCATGTGTGGAATTATGTACTAAACAAACGAGTGCTATCTCAGGATGTTTCATATTTTAGATTGTCCAGTAGCCACATTTACCTTTGATGACAGCTTTGCATTTTCTCATCAGATCCACCAGGTAGACACCCAGAATGGTTTTCAAAGCGCAGGTGTGCCTTGTCCAGAGACAATTTGCACCATTTCCCATTTCATAGACCATCAGTTGTCTTGTGCAGATGAAGGGTGGGTACAGAGTCAATAACCCTATTTGCGCTGCTACAACGACTGTGCAAATCCATATTATGGCAAAAAACTGATTAAAGAGGAAAGACAGTCCATGATTATTTTAAGAAATGGTCAGTCAATCTCATGTACTTTGAAACCATAAAAAACTGAAAATTATGACAATGCATTGAATGATGAAACTGTCTCTCATGAGCACCGTACCAGGAAAGAACAACACAACGCTGGAGCTAGCGCTAACAACACAACCAAAGCCGGAGCTAACAACACAACGCTAGGCGTAAACACACTGGAGCTGTGCTTACAGCTGGCAGCTCCGGTGTCTGGAGCTGTATTTACAGCTACCGGTCCCGTGCGGGACCTCGCACCGAAAAACGCAAACAGCAGACCGAGACCCAGTGTCCACTGACATACACTGCAGGAGGAGATTCATCACTGCTGAGTCATAAGCCAGGTAAGAAGACATTCTAAATCATTTTTAGAACTAATTTCATGCATTCCTTTCAGATAATTAACATAACTTCCTTTTCAAATAATAATAATGAATAAAAGTGCACGTACAGGTATGTAATACATATTTTATATGGGAGTTTTCATGGGTCCAGAACGGATTAATTGGTTGTACATGTATTCCTATGGAAAAACCGGCTCCGCCTAATGCATTTTTTGCTCACCAAAAGTGATGCCGGAATGGATTACATTCTGGATTACTGAATAAAACATGTTCTGAGTTGTTTAACACTTTTTGTTTACTACATAATTCCATATGTGTTATATTCAATATTAATGTAAAATGTTGAAAATACTAAACATTAAGAAAGAACATTTGACTGGTCATGTACGTGTCATTGTATTTGAATAAAGAATCTGTGTATGTGTACGTCCTCTCATGTCAGCATTCCTAACAATAGCAATGTGCATGAAGTCATGGTTAGTGACTTCCAAACTCTTCCACAGTTTTATATGCATCTTTCAAACATCCTTACCAAAACAAAAGAAGGAATTATTGTGGAGCTCTTTTCCCTTCAACCATAAAAACCAGACTGTGTGCATAATTTGCAGGTATCCATTCCTGGAACAGGGCAATGGGGGCAAAAAGAAGAGACAAATCCAGATGCCACACTGTTCTATCGTGTAATTAGGAGATGTCATGGAAACTAAGCTGTAAACTCAAAAGCTGGCAAATATCCACTCTGTGCAACAGGTAGAGGCACGTTGCTGAGTAACTGGCAGAGAGGAATCCACTGTGCTGTGACTTTGTTGTTGGTGGGCTGAGCACCATGCAGTGGAATTCAAGCGTGCAGCCAGGGTGTGGCAAGGTTTGGTGTCACAGTGAGTCTCTGTTTGTGGTTTATTGGAAAGAAAGATAATGGGACACTTCTCACCTGTGTGGTCCACAGCTGCAGCAGTAACGCCCTGTTCTGCATTTCAGCATCTACTCCTTCTCTTTGCAGAAAATGACGGTAGCTCTGCTGCCATGAGTTTGACTCGGACTCTCCACTCAGCCAGGTTGGAGATAGCAGTTTCCAAAGTCGCTCTTGAGTTAAGGAAACTGTTCTTCTTTCATCTATTGAAAAAAAAAAAAACACAAACTCTCATACCTGTACAACTGCACTGTCTAAACACTAAGGCACAAAAAATAAATAAAAAGCATTTAGCTCTTATTAAGGATTACCTCGCTTGAGTGAGGAGCGAGCCAGTTTGGCAAGAAGATCATCAAACTTGCGGAACTCTTTATAGACAACAGTAGCATCGTGTCTCTTCTCAAACAATGTGAGATATCCAGCCCTGAGTGACAACAACATGAACAATACAATGTAACAAAGACTGTATACGGTACTATCTGTCACTTTTGATAATATAAACATTTAAACCCAATCGATGCTTTTTAATCCTTTTTGTGTCATGTCACCTGAAGAGCAAGCTGTAACAGAGGCTGTAGAGTCCCTCCTGCCTCCACTCTGTGAGGCTGCAGCCCTTCTGCTCACTCAGCAGCAGGTTCTGGAGGTGGGTGCTCATTAACGTGATGAGCTGGGAAAGACTGGCTTCACTTTGAAAATGCCTAAACAGAACAGGAATGGCATTAAAATGTACACATACACACACACACACACACTGTCTAAACTGACTTTTCCCTCTTCTCTTATTTGATTAGGTCTGTAATTAAAAGATGCATTACTGTTCCATCCATCTCCTTTCAGCTGTGGGCTTTAAACAGGGCAGCTCCAGATTAAAGATCTTTTTGAGTAGCTGGTTTTTGCTCTGACTGTTGTCCAAGAACACCGAGTCATTCAGCACAGCGTTAAAAGAGTGTGGGTCCAACAGCACTGTCACATATTTACCAGCAACCTGTACCTGTAGAGAGAAAAAGAAGTTCATGTGTTAATGTGAAAATGTGCATACATTTCATCTGATGTAATAAGAGCATGAGAAAGCTTTGTTTTAATTTTTCAGTCTTTTTGTTAAAGAGTTTAACATTTTGCTCTGAGCTAAAAAAAAAAAAAAAAAAAAGAACCCACTGTAAATGTCTGCAGAGAACTATAGATTCAACATTTAGATGTAAATCAGTGTGTAGCATTATTATCCTGGTATCAGTGCAAATTCTTTATAATGTTCATTGTCACTGACAGGTAAAACTTCTGTCTACCAAATGCAAAATGTGTTTCATTTTGAAACCATTTCATACTAATTCACCTATTATAAACCTGATAACCCCCCAAAAAAGGTCTTTTACACAGCATATAAAGGCTACAACCAGTGGTGGGCAGGGTACACAGAAACAGTACCGTACAAAAGTAAAAGTATTGTTATTTTCTAATTACAATGACGTAAGAAAAAAATGGAAGTTCTCATAAACATAAGTACTTGAGTAAAAGTATAAGACTATATCATAAAAAATACTTACGCAGCGAGTAACTTCACAATGTGGAATTTATTACAGCATAATATATTGTATTCAAACAAATATTTAGTTCTTTTATGTTAGATTATTTACTCATTGTTCCCTATTTGACCTACTGTGTAGACCTATGGGGAAATACCTACAAGACAAACTCAATATTTCTATTACAAAAACAGCAGTACGAATGATAACCAACACACCTTACCTTGAGTCAACACAGCCATTATTTACTAATCTAAACACATCAAAATTACCAAAAAGATTTGGTTAACTACAATACAATTCAAATTATCTACAAAGCCAAAAATACACAACTACCCCTTAATGTCCAGAAACTGTTTAAAATGAGGGTCAACAAATACAATTTAAGAGAGACTTATATTTTTGAATACGCTATGATTGGAACAAATAAAAAATTGCATTGTGTTTCTGTTATAGAGGTTAAATTATGGAATTGCTGTCCAGAGAATTAAAACATGCAGTATGCTTAAACTGTTTAAACGTTTGTATAAAAATGACATAATTTTTAAACATTGTGATAACTGTTTATGAAAAATTTATGTTGTTTATTCACTTAACTGTGGTGCTTTCTCAACATTATTCTGTTAAAACATATATATATTTCAGCTAGAGCCTACAACCCTTCAGTTTAATTGTTTCTTTCTTTCTTCTATTTTTATCTGAATGTTGTTTTATAATATATAAATTTATTAAAGTGAATAAAAGATTAAATAAAATTACATGAAAATAAAAAAATCTCCTTAATGATTTTCATCATGTTGCTGAAGTCTGTTAATTTGGTAATTAAACTTTTTTTTATTATTTTACAAATTGTTGCTCTTTTTTGTATAATTTGCTTTGTTGTTCACATTTTGTTACTTATTTTGTTCTCTTTTGTTCCCTGGCTTGATTATTTTGAAAATGTTTATTAATTTTATTGCTTATTTTGTGAACCTTTTTTTTTATTCATATTTCGGTTACTGATTTTGTATTTGCGTCATTTCTTCTCAAGTTGATCATTTTTTGCTCATTTTTGTGGTTGTTTTTGCTCATTTTGTTGCTTAGTTTATTCATTTTTTGGTATTTTACTTGATTGTCTAGTTTACTTGGTTATTTTGTTAATTTTTAAAAGTCTTTACATTTTTTAGTCCTACTCATCAAGACAGAGTTCAATGTACAGGAAAAGTACATTTTTTTCCACCACAAAGTAATATTGTAAAACAACTACTGTCAGAAGTATATTTTTTCTGAAAAAAAAAAAAACCTCAAGTACATGTAAAGGACTAAATGTACTTGAGTACTACCCACCTCTGGCTTTAACCTACATGTTTTACTTCACTGAAGCAGAGACATTGTGTGAACTTACTGTGAAAATATCCCCATGTTTGTCTTTCATCCGAGCTAAAAACTTTACAGCATCCTTTCTAAACTCAAGAGCATGTCCCAGCCATGGAATTTGTCCTTTGTCCAGCGGTGGCTCATTATTCTGTCTGACAGGGTAAAAAAAAAAAAAAATAACAGTGTGTTGATTTATGTACATTCTACTCATTCAAGCCCTGATTTCACCCAACAGGTTTGTAAGTAAACAGAGGTCATGCCCTGAGCACCTCACTGAAGAGCTGCACAGCACACAGGCCAAGATCTAATCAGTCAGTTATCAAAATTCAAAAGAACACATTTTATTCAAAGCTAAAACCTGCACTTCTCAATCTTTGAACTGATCATTTGAACTGATCATACATTTGAACTGATCTTTTACATTTTTCAATTAATGACAATTACATATTAATAGTTCTGAAGTATTAGTTACATTAAAAACACTTAATAATTTTACAATGAGTTAGTTTTTGTCTATTGAACATGCTTAACATTATCTTGAGCTTAAATTATTGAAATTATTAAAAAAATTAAGCCTAAGTCTTAATATAGACACTGAATATTATTTTTGCAAACCATCAGGCACACTTTTGCAAGATTGGGTTCATATATGCAAAAATGACATGTAAATAAATGATTATTTTTACCTTGTGCGAGTAGAGTAAATTAGAAGAAGTATAAACAGTCCAAGTAAGCATATTGTCCATAACATGTTTCCAAAAAGCCTGATGCTCTCTCTGTCTCTAAGATAATTTACCTCATAGCTGGTGGGAACTGACTTATATCTCAAACTCACCTCAACTCTAAGTGCTACTTCTCAGAGGCGTGGAAAGGTGTGGCACAAAGTGTTGCACAATGTTCTACAGTTGACGGTGTCAGACGCCACACAAAGGCGACATGATGACAAACAAGTGGAAACTACTCAGCCACAAACCTCATAAGGGACTAGACTTCCCATTTAAAGATCGCCTTGATAGTCATGCTTTTCAGAGAAATATCAGACTCTACACATGGTGTTTTTCATTATAAGAACAAGGTACTGCGGTGTGACTGAACATTTCACAGCAGTGACATCACTAGTTGAAAGACTTCAGTTTCATTTTGCTGAGGGTTGATGACATATTTCACAACGTGTATCACTCCAACCCTCAGGCTTTGTTGATAAAACAGTTTACAGCAACACAAAATTTCCGTGAAACATTGTGAAATGTCTATATTTATCTACTTCAAGATGACTGTTCCATACAGTCACATGTCATACTGACACAATGAACAAAGATACTACAACACTGAAACCTCTGATAAAATTCCTAAGTATTAAGGTGGTGACACTGTATTCTCACTCATATATTTAAACTTTATTTTAAATCTTACTGTCTAAAAACCATATATTTATAAGCACTACATAAAATACAATAAATGTTTCATAATAATCCCATAATATTATTTAAAGCTAACCCTATACTAAACAGTGTTGGCCTCAGGCAACAAAGATTTCTTAAGCCCCACATCCAGCAAGTTTCTTTAAATTATTAAAACCAGTGAGGGACTCCAGAAAAAGGTTTGAACAGAGGTGAAAAAATAGGGCATAAAATATGCTGTTTGTTATTGATCTCATTATTACACAATTATGTCTTAGTTGTGTGGAGTTGTGGTACAGTACGTAGTTAGTGAGATACAGTAACTTTTAACAAATAGGTCAATATAGCAGACAGTAAACAAAATAGGGGTTAAATATCTATTTAAAATATTAAATAGAGACTAAAAATTACTTTAATATGACCTTTAATAGTTCTATAGCCATTGAAAATGGTGAGAATAAAGATGTAGAGGAAGACACCTCTTCTTCTCCTTTCGGCTGAGGAAGACACCACTGGAATAAAATCTAGTTCAGCCTACATAGTGTATCAATGATATATACACTATGTATGTTACATGTACAACAACAGTGTGTCATGAGTTATAATATGTCACAAATGTTCTCTTTTGACATAATGGATTGTTCTCTTACAGTATATAAAATATATGATTTACTGCTCTCTAAGTATTGTCTAATGATCTGTAAATTGATCATTTTCTCTGTCATTCTGTGCTGCTATTGCACAACATTGCCCTCAGGCAAATTTTTGTTCAATACAACATCCCCAAATGAACCAAAAGGTAAGGAATAAAGAGCTAATTATTGTTACCTGCCACTTTTATTATCAAGTATAATTTCACACGTTAAGACATACATACATACATAATAATACTGCTACACTAAAAACAGATGACAGTCTGTGTTAAGACAATTATACCAGTGCTGTAGTGCGTTCAAGGTACCAGTAGAGGGCGCATGCAGCTTGTGCTTTGCTTCACCTTTGAGGGTCTATAAAAAAATCTTCATCAGATTGCGTTACAAACTGTTACCCTGAACATCACACTTATAACTTTATGCGTATGGTGTTAAATAATGTTAAAGATACGGGGCTTTAGTATAATTAACAAAATCAATAGCCTGTTAAACTTTACTAACTAGCTACATATACGCGGTGCGTTTTACAGCGTTCAGGTTTGGTTGGTAAATAAACACATTATTGCACATAATAATCAAGTAGAATGAATGGCTGTTTAGGAAGTGGAGTATTATTTGAAAAGAATTAATAAGAGTAATAATAAAAACAACACAAGGAACTGATAAAGAGAGTTTATGCTAACCAGCGCCTAACACGTAGGTGCGTTCCGCTGTAAACGACCGGACCAGGTACAAAAGCCTGAAACTTTGGTTCCTACCATCACATAGTTTCAAAGGAATAGAGTGTGTAGTTATAGTCATGAGGATCAAATAGATACACTCTTGATGACATGACCAGGCACGACAAATACAAAGTGACAGAGGCGACTCAGTAATAATGCATATCTTAGGTAAATAAGAAGTAAGAGAACATGCACTTTCAAAAATTCTGGGTGTGGTACCCTGGGAATGAAATGATGCTCATCAAGCAGCATGTGACAGATCTGTCACAAACAAATTCCCTCATTGCATTACTGATGGAAAAACACGCTGATACATAAAAGCTTCCCTTTTTATACTTTATCACATTAAGGGTGACATCATTTTCAAAGGCATGCTTTTTCCAGTTAAAACATTCAAGTGACACAAAGTCATTTCACAATCACGTACAAATGAGTTGTAGATCACAATGGTATAGAGAGGAACTACATTACATAGAGGGTTTTATATACTGTACTTTGTAAATACAAGTACACAGTCTGGGATCTTTATCAGCCTCCTAGATGAAAAATGTCTTGTTTTGCTAGATCATGGAGTGATGATTAGTAATGTATTGTATGTTAAACATCGCTTTTTCTTCATTGGTATAAAACCCACGCAGTCTTTTATTGGGCTTAGTCCAAGGCCAGGGGCCATGGATTGGTGAATAAGCTCAGGAAATTAAAAGTTTGAGCATAGCTTGTTTGGTGAGACTCCTGCATCTTTCTCCTGGGCTCTTTTTCAACATTTGCACTTGTCAGAGTCTGACAGTAGCTCGCACATATGGAAATTTTCTGTTCGCCCAGTTCTCATGCACAGCTAAAGATGCGATCTGCAGAGAAGGAAGCTGAAAAAAATGCCTCCCACTGTCCAGACTTAACAGCAATCCAAAAACTATAGGAAGTTATTTGACTGCATGCAGTGAAATAAAGCCAGAGAGGGTCAAAGGAGAAAAAGTGACTGAAAAATCACAGACCACATGAAACACCTCATTTTGTTCTACTCATACCAACGATGCCACTGTACTCATCGCAGACTCTATGATGTAGTGAATACAGATTATGCACCATATGGACAAAGGCATAGTGGCATCTGACCATTGCATCTGGTGTCCAAATCCTTAGGAATCCATTCTATATCTGCGCTGTTCAAATTTTGGAACACTAAACTAATGAAAAAACAGACTAACAGGAGGATGTGTTAGCCCAGACAGGACAGGAAGATGAAGCCGTGTCACTTCTCAGAAAGTTTTAAAAGGCATCAGATTTCGTAACGAGTAAACCATCCCAATTATCTGATGTTTCTCAAAAAATATTTCCAGTCGAGAGTTAAAGAGTTTC
>JAQQAE010016408.1:0-11771 GCA_029823295.1 Pseudamia nigra
AAACCTCTCTTATCTTTTTAAATGGGTGAACTTGCACATTTTTACGTTGCCCAATACTTATTGGCCCCACTGTACATCAGCAACATCAGGAAAATGAACAGACACAAGGCAATAAATGTGAAAAATGAACACTCAGTGGTGAGCTCAGCTGTCAAACATCAAGAAAAAAACTCAATGCAAAATATGTTGCTTATTTTGTTGTTGTTCATTCTTTTTACTTGATTTTTTGCTCATTTAGTTGTTTACTTAGCTTTTTTCTGCTCAGTTTTGTTGGTGACATTGTTCTTTTATAAATTTTTTGTTCAATTTTGCTCATTTTGTTTATTTGTTATTGTGCCATATTTTAATTACTCGATTTTTGTGTTGAGCCATTTTTTATTTTGTTGTTTGTTCCCTTGGAATCTTTTTTTTTACATTTTTGTTGCTTTATTTGATTATTGTGCTGCTTAGTTTATTCTCTTTTGTTCACCGATATGTTCATTTTTGTTAATTTTATTACATTGTTTTGGGTTGACACAGTATCAGTGAATTTGGTCCATGTAAAATGATTCCTATTCATTGAGATGTAGCACAATGTAACTGAGTAAACTTAAAAGTAACTTAAAATAAGTTTTTCATCCCCCCTGCCTGTCGCCTTTGGCTTGCTCTTGGTGGTTCTGTTGGATTTACGCTCTGTATAGTCATGAGGTCTCGGCCTTGAATTGTGAAGCGCCTACAGATAATCGGCGATTATGATTGGTACTTTCCAAATAAAGATTGAATCGAATTGAATTGAATTGAGTACAAATACATGTTTATCACAAATGTAACTGGGTAAGAATAAAAAGTATTCTGCAAAACAGCTACTCTCAGACGCGCATTTTTAAAAATACTAAAGTGCATTTAATGTATTAAGTATATTTGATTACTACAAATATATAATAGATCTATACAAATGAATAAGCAAAATGGACAAAAGAATCAAGAATTTATTCGTCAGCTTTGTGTGGCTGTTCTGATTCTTGTCAGCTGTACATCAGCGTTTATCGTTTTATCTGCAGAAGTCGAAACACTAACACCAGCCTAAAGACCCCCACCCCAAATTAACTGAACCAGAGCATGAGAAAAATCGTGATAGAAATCAAAGCCTTGCCACATAGGGAACAGAAGGACGAGAGGTGTGAAATGAAAATTAAACAGACCGACAGAAGCAGACGAGAACAGGAAGAGTGATGAGGGGAAAAAAACGTGCATGGGAAATGAGAGCACAAAGGCAGAAGTGCAAGTGGTTGGTGTTAAACAATGTCATGACAGTGGGCGATGGAGGTGCACAGGGACGAACGGCTCATGGTTTGATTTAAAACACGTTCCATACACCTGAAACGGACGAAAGCTGATCACATTGATGAAAAGAAACAGAAAGTCAAACCTGTGAAGCTGAAAAATGGGGTGAGTTACAGCAATAATGTAAATACTCTTGCAACAGCTGCTTTCCTCTTCACACATGATGAATTACTAATGCACAAGTAGCATAAAAAACAGTAAAGTGAGAACTGCATACTCTGAAGTTTGCATTTAAATATGTCTTAGCAGCCTTACACTGCATTTCCTGATGTCTGCAGGCGCCGACAGCTCAGAGCAGGTGTTAAGTGCTTTTTTAATCACACGTAAAACAGTAATATCATATCTGCGTAATGAGGACGCTTTTAGAGAGCAACAATATAACTGGAAACTATGGCAGATTTTATGCACTGACACTTTTTAAGAACTCAAAAAAGTCATGAACAGGTGAAATGAAGTACAGCCCATATTTGGCAACATTGTTCAGAGTACAGGACGCGGTCAAAAGACAAAAAGAAAAAAACTTTTGACAGGAAGTTGACGTTTCCCACAGATGACTGCAATAACAAGAACCCTGAGGAGTAATTTGAAATAAATTCTGACAGTGATGACATAAATTACTCTGCCTCCTCTTACTTTGTTTTAGTCATTTCATTTTAAAACTCTGATTTATGGGCATCTGTTTCTCCAGTTAAGCAGTTTAACTGAGTCATTTCTTATTTTACTTTTAAAAGGGTTGTAAAATTAGATCACATCATACTTCTGAGATGCTACAAAACTTCTACTGTACCTGCATTCTGATATTTTTCTTTCATATTTGGATGATTGTGGTCACCATTTGTTCATCCTCTCAAAAAAATTGATCATACTGTTTATCATTTCGTTTGTGTTGTTCATTTGCTTTGCTATTTTATGCAATTTTGTTCTTTTTTTAGTTATTATGTCCATTTTTCTTCATTTTATTGAGTATATTGTTAATTCCTGTTCATTTTCATAATGGATCTATTTATTTTTTGCTCATTTCTATTCATTTGTTTTAAAGATTCTTTTCTTTTTCATAATTATTCTGTATCTTCTGGTTATTTTTTTTCTTATTTTGTGTCTTGTTCATTTTGTTGTTTATTTTGTTCATTGTTAGTCATTTTCTTAGTTATTCTATCCATTTTTATTATTTCCTGTATATGTTCTTCATTATTTTGTCTCTTGTTTATTTTGTTGTTTCACAAATTCACTTTTTCTCGATTTTTTTTTTGTAATTTTGTTCATTTCTGTTTATTTTACAGATAATTTTGTTCATTTTCTTCATTGTTTTGTGTCTTTTTGTTAACTTTGTTGCTTATTGTGCTTCACCATCATTTTCTTTATTTTTGACAGTTTTTATTTATTTATATTCACTGTCTTGCTTATTTTGTTCATTTTCTTGATAAATTTGCCTCTTGTCTTCATTTTATTACCTGGTTTGTTCAGTCTCTTGATTATTCTGTTAGTTGTTGTTATTTCTATTCATTTTGTTCATTTTTCCCCAACCTACTCTCATGCATAAAAGGTACAAATTGACATATTAACAATTCATCAGAACATAGAAGATGAAAGTTTTAAAGCTCAAAATATTCAGGAGGTTCTAGAGATACCTTGTTAGGGGTATGCCTAGATCCCCTTAATCTCTAGAGATACCCCCCCCCCCCACACACACACACACACCACAGCTATGACCTTATGTAGAACAGTGACATAATGAATATAATATTCCAGGGTTTATCTTTGGTTTTTAGAGGTTTACATCCTTTTATTGCATTTTCTCCCAAAGTTTGCAGACTTAGGTATATACAGACATACATTTTCTTGCATTATTAACATCCAAAACTAATAAAAACATGATCACTGACATGCACATTCACTAGCTACAATCATTTCATATGGAAAAAGCCATTATACATGATTTTGCTGCCTTTCAAATTGATTTTACATGCACAAGCTTTTATATTTTAAGAATTTTGCCTCATTGAAACACTGTACAATATAAAGTGGAACTCGAAAGAATATGACCAAATACTATACTGGGCTTTGAGTGAGAAGTGGGTGCACACTTTGGTCACTTCCTAAAAGCACAGGGTGACATACAGTAGGGCTTCCTGTTTCATCTGGACACGTAAGAACATTTATTTAATATGGCGTGAACACTTTGAACCTGAACTATGAAAAAGAATCTAGTGATACTGTTGTAATGAAAGACTTACACTTAAACACCACTTTATACGCACATACATTTTTACTCCACTATATCGATCTAAACGCTGTACTTTGATGTCTTTATAGTACTTTTTACTTTCTGCTTTTCACCTCAGAATTTTTCATTACCCTATTACAAACCATACATATTTCCCCATGCTGATTCTGAATGTTTGTAATAAAGATACAGATGAAAAGTACATATGTAACATGAATAGTGTGCAAAACATGAACAAACAGTGAACTAAGTGAACCCAGACTGAAGAAAATAATGAACAAAACTAAAGAACAGAACAAATGAATATACAAAATGGACAAGATAATAAAGAAAATGTAGAAAATAATATACAAAATAATTAATAATGATCAAAATATCACTAAAGTAATGTAGAACAAGAACAAAATGATGAAGAAAAATAACAACCATGAACAAATTAATACACAGAATGGACAAACTGATCAAGGCAACAAACAAAATGAAGAAAAACAGTACATAATCATTAATAATCATCAGAAAATTATCCAAACAATACAGAAAATGAACAAAATAATAAACAAAACTAACAAAAAGGTCAAATGAAAACACAAAATGGACAAAACAAGCAAGAAAATGAACAAAAATGAAGAAAATACTATACAAAAATATCAATAATGATCAAAAATGACTAAAATAATAAAGAAAATTAATAAATAACTGAATTAAATTCACTCCAAAAGCCATTTTGACAGTAGAAATGACCAAAATAATGAAAACATATAATAAAGTATACTCAGTACATTTTGAGAAATAACCAAATATGCCTCCATAACAATTTGACAATAATTATCAAAAAAAATGATGAAACAATAAACAAATCCAAGAATAAGGCACAAACTAAGAAACAAAATGGACAGAACAATGAACCAAAATATAAAGGAAATTAACAATCAATAAATCAATTTATCAAAATTCAGTTGCTTATCCAAATTTGATAAATAACTGACTACTCTAGGAGCCATTTTGATGATGGAAATGATCTGAATTATAAAGTATACTGTCTAATAAAGTACATTAAGTACATTTTGATAATGCTTGCACATTTCTACTTAAGTGACCTTATTGCAAATGTTTAACTTGTAGTGTAGTATTTTTGAAGTTTTTGACTTCTGTCCACACTACTGTATGTAGGAGCCATATTAAAGCACTAAGCATTTTGTCCTGCGTCTTCCCACAGTGAGTCCAGTATTTGCCAGGTGAGGGCCAACGTCATGCTGTACGATGACGCCAGTAAGCGCTGGGTTCCTGCAGGTTCTGATGCTCCAGCCTTCAGTCGAGTCCAGATCTTTCACAACCCAACAGCCAACACCTTTCGAGTGGTGGGACGCAAAATGCAGGCGGACCAGCAGGTACAAAACACACACTGACAAAATTATTCTCGCTGCTCTGCGAGTATGAAGAGAATCCATGTTAAAACTGACAGTAGGAGAGGGAGTGATACAGTTGGTACATTTGGTTTTTCTTGGTTTTCAGGGAGCTGGTGTCTGGATTCAAGACTTTGAAGGCTCAGGCTGTGTTTGAAAAAGCCTGTTATTTCATACATGCTGCATATTGCACAGAATAGTGCATGTTACTGTCAGGCGCAGTATATAGTACAATATGCTCATTAAAGGAGACATATGAAAAACTAAGTTTCTGTTCTTTTCAACAGAATAAAGCATGTTCCTGAGCTCTAAAATAATAGTAGTATTGAAGCAGTTGTTTGAGGGACAAATAGTGCGTTGAACTTTTCTGATCAGGTCAATTGAATCTGCCTGAAAAACCACAGTTTGCCTTCTCTCTCACATGTGATGTCATATCTCCTGTCAATCACCTTAGTCCAAGGCCAAGGCCCCGCCCACCTGGACATCACACCAGTCTTTTCTGGTTTGAATAAGCCACACCCCATGAACTGTGAGGTTCAGAGAGGGGAAAAGAAATCAGCAAAGAAAAGAACACTGAGAGGGATTTTGAAGTGTAAAACTGTATTTATATCATTTTTAGGGTCCAAAAACTTTAAATACGCCAGAAAATGAATATGTCTCCTTTGATGCAGTGTGCTACACAGTCACATGACCACAAGTGTGGAAATGACTACCTGCCAGGTGTTCCCACATTTTCAGTGTCAGCCTCTACATATAGTTGACTCGCATATTAGTTTGAAAATTCTACTTTGTGTTTGTATCTGTACAAGAATATATTGCACCATAACAGTTCTATGTACTCACAGGCGAAGTTGCTCACAGCTGAATTCACCTACATTTCCCCACATATTCATTTTTTATGTATATGAATGCTGAACTCCAGTCCAAACTCCAGCAGGAGAAGGTGATAATGAGTTATGCTAATTCCACCTCAAAACTGGGCACTGGGGCTAATCATAATGCATTGTGGTATAGTATGTCACGTGGGGAGCTGGAGAGGTTACAGAGATATTTGGTAGGATCATGTTTATATGTTTGACATATGCAAATCTCCTGACTTTTCACTGGTATGTAGTTGGCCATTTGGAGCACGGCTTTAGACACATTTGACAACGGGGAGTCCTTCGGCAAGCAGATGTTTCAATAAGAATACATAATTAATATAAAAATAATTTCATTTCAGACTATAAAAGCTAGAGCAAATAAGTAAGTAAACAACACCTAACCATGTCAAATACCTGTTAGAAATTTGGTGAAGTCCACCAGTACTCCATAACCAGAACTAATTTGTAATGTATATGGAAAATACTGCAGTATTGTGACATTACAAGGACAATATGTAGTTGAATTTGGCCCAAAATGTGAAGGAGCAGCCTAATTATAAGCTCAGACACCTGTTTATTTCCAGATATAAAGTGTTAAAAGCAGTTAAAAGCACAGACATTGAGTCAACACTAAACTGACTCACCGCTGGTTTCCTGCTCTCTGAAACGGTACTCTGTGGTAATGCAGAAGCCCAGTGTCTTGCACTGAATCCTTACTTCCTCATCTCACATTATCTTTACACTGAACACAGCTTCAACACGTCTGTTTGTCTTGTTAATAGAGGTTTGATAATGTTAACCATTGTGATATCTGAAAACCGATCCTAACATGTATAATCTAAAGTTTACAAATTCAGTGTTCTACTTTGTTTGAATGATGTTGTTACAAGCTGGTGATTTATTTATTTATTTATTTTTTGTATTTCTACACTACATTTCTGATCTTACCAAACATGTGGTTTGCCAATTTGTTAATTATTTTGTGTGTTTTTTTTTAATTATTCTGCTCATCTTTGGTACATTTTCTTTATACTTCTGTTCTTTTTCCTCATTATTTGTTAAATAAAAGATAAAGTTAACTTGGTAACACTATAGAGTAGGGACCAAATAACTCTTGACCAACTCTCATACAGCCAGAACTAGCAACTAATGGTTAATGTGTGTACCTTATTCTAAAGTGTGATCAATAACTTTATCTTTACCTTTCAGGAATTATTTTGGATGACATATGTTTATATGTAGTTCTTTTTTAATGTTTTTGATTATTTTATAAATTTTGAAGAAAAAATTCTTCTCATTTTTCACATTTTTGTTGATTTTCTTAATTATTTTGTTAATATTCTCTGAAGTATTTTTTGTGATTACTTATTGATTTGTTTGTTGTTGACTAGTTTGTTATTTATGTTCTTCTGGTAATTTTTTGTCCATTTTTGTTGATTTTCAGCTTTAATGCTTATTTTGTTCATTTTGATTTAATTGTGAAATCAAGGCACAATAAATTTAATCTTCAATCTTACACTTTTTAAAATTACATTAAAGCATAAATGCATAAAAACGCTCCAATATGTGGATTCAATTTTGGTAAAAGATACTAATTTTTTTAACTTTTGGTTCCATGTTGACACTCCATTTGTCCTTTTAGCTGGATTAGATTGAGAAACACTGCTGTACTGTATTTGATTTTTCTGTCTCCTGTTTGTTGCAGGTGGTGATCAACTGTCCCATCATCAAAGGGATGAAGTATAACCAGGCCACTCCAAACTTCCACCAATGGCGTGACCCCAAACAGGTGTGGGGTCTGAACTTCAGCAGCAAGGATGATGCCGGTCTTTTTGCCGCCTCAATGATGCATGCATTAGAAATGCTCAATGCACCAGGTAAAAATGGCCAAGTGACAGGTTAGGTTTTTATTCCCCATACTGGTCAAAGTCCCATCCATTGCTCTGATTTTTGTTTCCATCAAAGCTCAGATCTCTTTAGTGTAGATCATTTCTCTGTTAAACTTCTTTTTCTATTTCCAGCTCAGAATGGACCTTCTGCACAAGAGCTGGAACACCAGAGACGGTATATTTACTCAAATTAATGATTTACTCATCCTTGTTGAGACACTATTCATTATGTTCAATTTATGCTTTATAGATGAACAGTCATAGATATAACAACCATATATTGTAAATTGGGCGACAGTTTTAAGATCTCTGAGAACATGCAGGGGTAAATGCAGTCTTGACCTTTCGCCATAAAATTGTTTCCGTCCATTTTTGTACCCAAGTGAATATTTGCACCAAGTTTTGTGCCATTCTGATATACTATTCACAAGATACTGTGTTTTAAATGTAATAAGGACAACTGACTGGCACAGAGATTACAGAGATGCATGAATATCTAACACTGACACAATTTTCCTAAATCTACAGTGACTAAATAGTGAAATACACCAATCAGCCATTGCATTATGACCAGTAGCCAGTGAAGTGGTCATAAGGTTGATTGTATCATTCCAATTGTTTGTGTCAGTGTGTGGATGTATTAGGCAGCAAGTGAATGTTTAGCCCTTGAAGTTGTTGCACTGCATGCAAAAAATTGTCCAAAATATGTAAGGATTGGAACAACTTTGACAAGGACGATGGTGCACTACTGGGTCACTGCATCCAAACCTAATCTTGTTGGGTGTTCTAGTCTGTAGTGGATAGTACCTCAACAAAAGTGGTGTATGAATGAAGAACCAGATTTCAATCCAACTGAGTATTTGTGAAATGTGTTGTGAAAACCTTGTAGATTCATGAAGGCCCAAGTTCACAACTTACAGGCTTTGAAGTCTAATGTGTAATGTAGTGCCAGTTTTTACAGCAGCTTTCAGAGGTAGGTCTTGGGTTCGAGCTGTGCTGGCATCAAAAGGTGGAACCTACATAAAACCATGTGGTAGTAATGTTTTGTTCCCTTAGATACTTTATGGAATGAGATGCAGTTGTCCTTCCTTCCTCGTGGGGTTCTGTCCACTGCAGGACCACCGAGTAAGGCTCACAGCTTTGGAGATACTTCGATCACAGTGTGTCCCTTGTCTAGGTTGCTTACATCCTTATGCTGCCCTTCAAATACATCAACTTCAAGGATTGAATGTTCACTTGCAGCCTCATGCAGTACCGGTTTATCCTACCCACCCACTCACAGGTGCCATAATAATAAGATAAGTGACATTATCGTTTCAACTGTTACTGGTCATAATGTTATGACCTATCAGTGCATGCATGCAGTGACACTGGTTACTGCATCTATATTAGAGTTATATACTTGTTAAATGACAGTGGCACTTAATAGTGAAATTATGTGACATATTCAGTGGTTTGTTAGATGAATAAGCTTGGCACAGTATCATTCTCATTCAATGATGACTATAAAAATAGCCTTGTTGGTCTTTCTTCTGGATTTGTTTGGCAAAAAAAAAAAAACATTCAAACTAATTATACAAATACTGTACATTTTCTCTCATGATACTTTGTTTTGTGTTAACACATTTGCTTTTAGCTGACAACCAGAAACTCTCTGAACCTGATAAAATGGTGCAAACAATATGAAAATACAGAATAGTCTTTTCAAACAAACTGTAAAAGAGAAAGAAAAGAAGGTGTATCATTGCAGCAGTCAAACCTGGGGTTCCTCAGGCCATTTTCTGTATTTTACGCAAACAAAAGCTGCGAGTGATGAAGAGAAAGTGGAAAAGAAGGAAGTGAAAACACCTGTGTCTGAAGCTGCTCACCTGGAGAATCAGTCATAACAAGAAGCTGTGAAATGCAAAATCCCCTGCCTCGTTTAGAAACTGACTGTGACCTTGACCTTATTCCTTGAAGGTCACAGCATATTTCAATCAGCGTAGTCAATAACCCAGAAGTACATGACATTTTCAACTTCACTACATAGCTAGAAATGTATGGAGGTCAAAGTGCATGAAGGTCAAAATAGTAGGTTTTTGCAATTATTAATTCCATGACCTAATTAATATATAAATTAGGTGGTGGTTGCCATAGTAACCCTTCCCCTACTCTGACTACCCATGTGCCTAGTTTGGTTAGTTTGGGTCCAGAGACTTTGTCGATACAGATCCGAACATTTGGTCAGAAACACAAATGAACAAACAATTGAATCAACTTAATTTGGGTGACGCATAATAATGAGTAACATTTTTAATTACATTACCATGTATATAACAGTTACATCAGCAGTGTAGAGTTTGTCTCAATTTTGTCGGGATACCCAAGATTACAACATGTCTAATGCAACAGCAGTGACTCAGGAGGGTTTTTAACTCACTATGTGAAAGACCAGTCGCTGTCACAGATCCTCAAATGTGACTCTACTGCTCTACTCTGTGGCTCAACACAGAAGTTTGAAAAAGTGGTTTCATTTTTTGATTGTCTATTTGCATTTGGATGTATATAGACAAACAGTAGGGTAGATGCCATTTGCACCAAAGAACACAATCCTTAATGATGTTTATTGAGGCTTAATTTAAAGCACTTGCAGCTCAGTGGTTCTATAAATGAATGAATTGCTGAAAGGACACAGGATTTGATATTTTAATATAGGTTTCAGTCACATTTGTTTTCAGTTTAGGCATCAAACTGAGTTCCATGGCACCAATTTACACTCAGGTGAAAATAATGTGCAATAGCTACTGTAGATCTATAAAACTCCTGGCTGTAACATGCACAATTGGCTATGGACCAACAAATATAGCATCTGCCCTGATTTTACAACAATGGTATGAAATAACATCAAGTTCCTTCATCTTTATATTTAGTCTTTTGATTTAGACCAAGAACAGAAAATAGCTGTCTATTTCATGGCTTTTTCTCAGTATTGTGACTCCCTCATCTACAGCATTCTAATCCTCACTCGTCCACTGCATCTCTCCTGCTCTGTCAATGAGCAACATGCGAGTTCTGACCTCAGCATTTGAATTTTTATCCAATCAGTTGGAAAAAAAAAACATACAGTATTTGCTGACTGTTGAATCATTAGTCCTCTGATGCCTTTCAGAATGGAGCAGCAGAGGCAGGAACAGGAGCGTCTGGAGAGAGAGAGGAAGGCTGCTGCTGCTGCTGCACCCTCCCCCGCTGCCCCTCCTGCACCGCCTGCCTCTCCTGCACCGCCTGCCCCTCCTGCACCGCCTGCCCCTCCTGCCCCTCCTGCCCCTCCTGCAGCCCCTCCTGCCCCTCCTGCAGCCCCTCCTGCTCCACCTGCCCCTCCTGGTCCCCCACCGCCTCCAGGCCCACCTCCTCCGCCTTCAGGACCACCTGCACCTCCACCTCCTCCTGGGGGTGGGATCCCTCCTGCACCCCCGCCACCCCCTGCTGGTGGAGGAGGGGGCAACAATCTGGCTGCCGCGCTGTCAGGGGCCAAATTACGTAAAGTAGCAAAGGTGAGAAAACATTTCATCTAATATTACTAATATTGTACAACATCTCTGTGTTTTCAACAATAGTTGTAGATGTATTCAGATGTTTCACTTCACACATACTGATTCTACACCATCACATGTTTGTGGGTCTGAAGAGTGTATACCAAATTTTAAACCTCAGATCTTTTTAGAATGCATCAATATTCCATGTGATGTTAATAAATAGGTGCTTAACCCCTAATTTATACTCCAGAGAGAAGAGATAGTTTTTACACCAGTCACTAATGAAAAACATACATATATTTACTGTCAGACAATGCCATGACTGTTTACAGGGATACTCACATAGTAGGAGTAATCACATGACTGAGTTGGAGGTGTGCCCATGTCTGCATCACAGCAAAACGTAATAATGTTGTTTTCACACAGTAACATTTCAAACTGTAATGGACGGTCTAGATCAGGGGTGCCCAATACGTCGATCTGTGGGTCGATCGCATGGCATTAAAACGTAGGCGTCAGCCTATGATCCGTTTTCACTCTCAAATTTGTCACTTGAT
>JAQQAE010016409.1:0-11770 GCA_029823295.1 Pseudamia nigra
CACCACCACCACCACCACTGTACCAAATTGGAGATGTTCATAGAAAACCTTCAACTAAATATGCATTATTCACTAAGAAGTTACCAAACATTTCAAAAAACACCCTACATGATAAAAAAAATTCCTGGACCCACCCTTTTAACTGGATCCACAGCAAAAATGAATGGGTTCTTCCTTTGCCCAAGCTCCACCCTTCCACTAAATTTCATGGAAATCAGTCCTCCAGTTTTTGTGTAATCCTGAAAAAAGACAAACCAACAAATAAAAGCCAAAAAAAAAACCATTCACAGAGCATCACAAAGTGCTATTGTGTCAAAGCCCTTTGCATCTTGCACACACCAGGTGATTTTTGGTGAACAGAGTTTACACTCCAATACTAACCTACCCATAGCAAATATTCCCAGACATTTAAAACAGCCAGTCGACAGTGGCAAGAGGCTTTGATGGAGGAAGCGAGGGCAGTTATAGCAGCGCAGTCAACTTGGTGAACCTCCATACAAGAGGCCAGTTTATTTGTGTTGTCTTTTTGTATGTTTTCTGTCTAATCCTCACCTTGGCCCCTTTTCCTTAACCCTAACCAAGTAGATTTACGGCTATGTCTGTGACAGAAAATGGTGCAAGCTGAAAATGAGAATATATTGCAAAAGATCCTGGTTTGAAAATCTTAACATTTTCTTGATATGCACTGTATCTGTATGTCTGTTTCAGAGACACCTCAGATAACACATTTTCAGTGGAAGAACATAGACACATTGCCACAGTCTTATGTCAATATACCTCATTTACCTTTTTTCCTCTTTCTCTGTCTCTGACCTTCGAGTTCACAGTTAAACTGAGTCAAGAAGCACTTTACTGATCATTCCTATATCTCCAGAGGTGTTTCAAGGTAAAAGCCAGTATTTAAATATTGATTTTTCAACAGCTTTGATACCACTAGTATCTGCAAAAAGGCTAGAATTTAATATCAGCCCAGGCATCTAATGTCATGTGTATTCTGCAGAAATTCAGTTGGTTGTCTTATAGCGTTTAAGACTCACAGTGCAGCTTGAGGGTCTTAAGCACAAAGTTGGAGAGATCCTGCTCTGTTGTCAGCTATAAACCCCTGTGAGTACATCAAATCCTTGTGGATTCACAGATATTGCTTCACAGATACAGTAAGTCTCACCCAGTCATATGTGAAGTGACAACCTTATATAAATGTAAAAAGGGAAACAAATGTCCAAAATTTCTATTTATGACCAAGGAAAAAATAGGGAAGCACATTCTATTTACAAGCAATATTTTAAAAAATGTTTAATGTAGCATTATATCTACATGGAGCAATGCAGTGTCTAATTAAATGTGTAGACTTTTCCCCATGATCTAAGATATCAGACTCACCTTAATCTTCACATGTATTGAATAAATTGATTAATTTTCTCTGCTACGTCCAGGCTGCTCAGCTGGTGTGAGTGATTGTGGAAGGGTTATAGCAGATAACCTATTCTCAAGTCATTTTCCCTACCTTGCTGCAAAGAATATCAAGAGGATTTCAGTGTTGGTTTTGAAGCAGGTTTGGGATTATTGTATGGAAAATGAAAGCCTGACATTTTGGGGTCTAAAGATGAAGGATCCCACACATCACAAACGTCACAAAAATCCAGCTTTAGTTTTTCATGCATGGTGAAGGCACAGCAACTGGATTTATTTGTTTCAAATCTGACGTTATTGTGCAAGAGCCACATTTCACTTTTTAGACTCAATTCCATTGCTGTATGTTTAGCATGGCTTTAGGCCTATGTAAGATGTACACTATCAGGTCTGGAGCATCCTGAGTCACCACTTTTTGACTGCTTTTCTCCTCTCAACAACTGACATTTTACATATGTGCATGCTTTCAGACAAGTCTGCACACCGTGTGACTCATAATAATCATGCATAAGTAATCAAACTGTGCAGCAGGAGCCTTTACTGATGTTTTGAGTTGCTGTTTTCAGGGAAGGAGAGGCTATCATCATTCACTAGAGATGGGAGGAAATCTTTACTGGAGCTTGAAGGACAAGAGGTGAAGGAAGGTGGAAATGAAACAGATAGGTATCTGAGAGGTGTTCGATTCACTGTTGGTTTGGTCCTCCTACCAGAGTGTTAGAGAAAAGAGGTAGTGGATGTTATGATGCAGTATTATAGTCCCTAATGCACTTTGCCATTCACTATATATCATGTGGCAACACAACTTCAGAGTTAAATTGTTGAATGTTGGTCCTAAAAAAAGACAGCAAAATGTGTCTTTCAGCTCAAGCATGCTACCAGTCAAAAGTTAGGGCACATCTTCACCTTCAGCATTTTTCTTTATTATTAGGATGAAACTGGCTCCCACAAGGACCGTTCCAGGAAGGCAGGCAAAGAGCTACCTTTACTGCAGAGGAAAAGTTTATCATTTTCAGCCTCAGAAACCAGGGGCAGTCCTCATTAGAGCCACTTTCATCATGGATGTTGATGATTTTATCTGCACTTGGGGACACTTTCAAAGTTCTTGAGATTTTTTTTTTTTAGATTTGCTGACCTTCATTTCTTAAAGTACAGTTATGGTCAAAAGTTTTGATAATGACACATATTTTATTTTGTGTGGATTTAGTTTGCATTTGCAATTACAGTCTTTGAAACTCGCAAACTGCTCTTTAATATACCGTACCATAAAATTATGTGGAAACAAATAACAAGAACTTATGGCCATGAGTGTAATTATGGACTGTCTTTTATGAATTTGTGCATTAGTTGTAGTGGCACTAAAAGAGCTATACCAACCTTTCCCTACACAAGACACCTGATGGTCTAAAACGCAATAAGAAACCAAGAAATGGCACAAATTAACACTTGACAAGACAAACCATGTGTGACTACGCTGTGAATCTGGTGAGAGAATGCCATGAGTGTGAAAAGCTGTCATCAAAGCTAAATGTGGCTACTTTGGTCATGTTCAATGTTTTGTTCACTGCATGATTCCATACTTATTCTGTTATCATTTGGATGTATTCAGTATAAATGCACAATGTGGAATATGATACAAAAAATCTAAAATAAATAACATTGAAAGGGAAGGTGTGTCCAGAGTTTTGACTAGTACTGCATGTTACACAAAGCAATTTAAGAGAAAAAAATGTACTATTCCCTCAAACACATAGTATTCCTTCTTCAGATCAGAAACACAGCATCTACATGACCTACATCTGATCCATGTAATGGATAAAATTCCTTGTGTATGTGAACAAATGCAAGTTTTGTCTTCACCCCTATGGTTACATACACAACGTTACTTCCTGAGTTGTTTATCTATGAAATATACATTTTAAGTTAAGAGCTTTTTCCCATTTTTAACAAAATATCCCGAATTGGTCAAATTAAAATTTAACTCCTCTAAACATGCTATCATGAGCACTCAGGCTGAATCTTAAATAATTCAAGGTCTCCACAATTACCACTGTCTGACTCCATCGCAGCCTAGTGGAGAGAAACATGATGAATACAAACTCCATTTTCAGAATAATTTAACTTCAGACGGAGACATGTTATTTGCTATCACATCGCCTTTTTTTCAACATGTTACTTTAATCATCTGGAAAGATGCTAATTGTTGCAGTTTTGCAAGTGGAATTGTCATGCTGCTTACAAGACTTGAGCTCTTCGACAGTCTGTGGTCCAGAGTGGTTTTCCAAAAGCCTCCTGATCCCATGTGGGTATGTTCATCATGTTAGAAAGACAGTTTATCATGCAATACTGCTTCAGGACTCACAAGTCATGCACATTCAACAGTGGTCTCTGCCCCTGGGTTTTACCTCAGGAGCTGTTTTTTCCTCTTCTTTTAATGACATATAAAATCCTGATGATGCATTGACGATTTGTTGATCACATACTTGGCTTTATTTATTTGTATGGACTGGCATAGGAATATGTTAGATTACATAAATATCATGTTGCCAGGCTACAACTGGCACACAATAATTCTACCCAATTATAATTTTTTTGCAGTTTTCTTGTAAATGTAACTCTTTTCTATGTACGACCTACACTACAAAATCCAAACACCTCAAACTACATGTATTAATTGCAGAGATTTTACATTATTTCAATTGTAAAATCCCGGAGCATATGGACAAATGACACACAGTCTTGGGTCGAACAAATAAGTCACAGAGCATCTACATGTTATTTGTTGAAGTATGATCACATCTGCTTACTTACATGGCGCACCAGTTAAGTTTGATTAAAGCACAAATTAATAAATCATTATGCGGAAATATACAGAGCAGGTGTGGAAAACAAGTACACACTGTGATGTATACCATCAGTAAACAGCTAAAATTAGGACACAGGCACAGGGTCACTTTTCATGACACCATCAGCTGATTTTAGCATTTAAAAGACACTCAAAAGGCCAGTCAATACGATGGATAATGAGCATCTCCCAGCAACCAAATTATAATGTAATGCCTGTGATGTAGACTGTTTTTCAGTTAAATTAATGTGTAATTAAAGCTATTTTCTGTACGGACACAGAGGCCATATTTGTTAATTAATTACCAGAAAAGCTCAGTATGATACTTGTATTGTAAATTGTAACAGAGAGAAAAATGAACAGGACATAAATTAATTATTAAATAATAACACATAACTATTTCCATTTCTGTATATGCAGTATGTACAGTGTATGTAATATGGGATATATTATAGTACATTGGCAAACTATGCAAACTGATATCTATAGGGTATTCAAACAGTGTAAAGTTACAGAGTCTAGGGGTTTAAGCTCTGTGCTTGGGAGATAGCTTTGAGATCGACCATTAATCATTGCACAGGAACATGACAACACCAAACAAAGGGAGCTGAAGGGATAATAAGAATGCACAGAAGAAAAGAAGACCATTCAGCAGCAATACTTCAATAGCTATGAGAAGAAATTATGCTGTACTGTATAAATATGAATGAATTATCCCTTTAAAATCTCTGTGCCAATTTGCAGTTTTTTAATTAGCATGCAGTGTGTATGTGTTAAAAAGCAATTTGCAGCATCATTTACAAAATTTGTTCACTCTGTAACCAGAATGGGAGTTCATTGAGGTGAAAGAGAGCAGTCACTTACACAGGACCAAGCAACAACCTTAGGGATTTAGCGAGACCAGCCTTTTCTGCCAACATATTACAAACTGAGAGGTTACTAAGAGATGTCTGGGCTGAAAGGTGTTTTCCATACCACGCTGGAAAAAAACACCCTAGGTGATCACTCAGTCAATTACTTTGCCAAGGACCAGAGATGCCTGCCTCGATGCCTGCTTCACCCTGCTGAGGTGGCACACCTGGGTCAAGAGCCACAGCTGCATCAGTCACGACTGATGCTTAACACCACAGGACACAGCTTGATGGTGAGTTTAACCCTGCTGGTTAAAAGGGGTTCTGCAGAGAACATATAATGGCTCTCCTCTGAGAAGCTAAGTATCCAGATAAGAGGTGGGATTAAGTGCATCCAGTCATTAAGGTAAGAATTGTGAATGTCAGAAAGACCCTAACAGTTATGCTGTAACGTTTTAAAGTATTTATGTAAACACACTATGTAGATAGACTACTCACAAACACTGTGAAGTCTGTCTCTAGGTAATGCCTCATGCAAATTCCATTATGCATGTAAAATGTTCTCCGTCTTGCTTTTTGAATGTTGGCCTTCAAACCCTATTAATGCATCTCTAAAATTGTGTAAAAAGGGATAAAACATGGCAAAGCTGTGTTCCAAAAGCCTTTCTGAACCATAGTACTCTAGTTGAACTTAATTTTGTTGAAGTAATTAAAAAAGTCAACATTAATACATTGAAAAAAAACAGTGATAGCATATTCAATAGCATACTGTACATATATCTGAATAAGATATTACAGAATGATACTGTGCACATTATGGCCCTTCTCTTTATTTAGCTCATGTTACTTGTGGCAACTTACATGACACTATCCTCTTCCTGCTTGTCTTGCTATTAGAAAATAAAATTAGTTTAGGTGCCTGCAAACCTAATTACAACCTGATAGAAGGCATCTGATGTGTCACTGTATGTGTAAAAAGGCTGGGGCAGCACCATTGATTTAGGTAGAACTGATTAAATGGTGTTTGAAAATGAGTTTAATTTTGCTCTTTAAACATTTATCTGGCATTTACAAGGACAGAAACTATGTTAGACAGGTTAGACAATGACATAGCTCTGTGGATTAAACAGATGTGTGTCATTCTCATCTGGTAAACTGCAAACTGGTTACTATAAATAACAACCACACAAACATGATTTGCTTCCAATTTTTAAGACATTGAGGGGCTCATAAATTTCAAATGGGATTTGCTGCAATAAAAAAGGACACATTCAACTATAAATCATCCACTTGCTGTCTCTCTAAAGTGTGTCTTTTTATAATGTGTTAGCTACTTTTCAACCTCAGGTGGATAAATTACAGAGAGAGCAGGGTCAACACTTTGTTGGGCCATATGACAGCATAAATTATGCTTAATTTAATATATGGCAGCCTTGACAAGTGTCTTGTACTTTATGGTGTCTAAGATATATATTAGATGAAGGTCTTTGTGTGGCAGGGGTGCCTATCGTGGACAGAGGCATTTGAAAGAAAAAAGTGTCACATGGTAGACAGTCACCAGCAGGTTCAGACAGATCAGCCCGTTCTCCCTACAGTGCATACAAATGCCACCGGTATTTTACATATCATGCACAGTGTAGAAGCCTGTCTTTCTGTGTGCAGTTACTCTCCTGTGCAAGGCCTTTGAGATCACAATGGTTAAGAGGGTCCCAAATTTAAAAGGAAATGGATGTATTTCTTATGGTGATGCAAGAAGTCCTGACTTTCATCCAGGACACTTTCATGCTTGGTCATGTCCCAAGTTATCACATACTGACACACTGAGCACCCTGAGTATGTCATATTATCATGAACCAAGAAGGTCCAAGATAATCACCATGGTAACATTTCAGTGTCACCACTTTCATGAAGAGGTATTGGTATAAAAATTATTTCAATGTGTCATCGGGGTGAGTGTTCCTTAGGGATATGGAGGGAGAGGTGGGTTTAGGATTAGATATAACAGGCACAAAATTTGAATCCCTTCTACCATATGGATGTCCACATGTTGGATGTACCTACAACCCCAATTCTAAACAAAAAAAATGTGACCCTGTGAAAAAAGTAAATAAAAACAGACTGAAATGATTTGCAAGTTTCATAAATCTTGGAATCTTAACAGAGATTTGTAATTGTCTAAAGCACCTAACATTTCTGAAAACATTTTTTTTCCAGAGAGAAGGGACCACTTTTACAGTACACTGTACAGAAAAGTGATTTTTGTCTTTTGATGCCAAACAACTATTCCTAGTACTGCAACTTTAAACATATTAGGGACAAATAAAAAATGAAGCTGAATGCACCCCCTAGAAACTCTTAGCCTAGTTTGAGTTCAACTTCATTTTGCTGTGTTTATTTACAGAGATTTAATTTAACTAAATACTCTCCACTTCTCTGCTCTGTCAGAGTTTGTAGTCTCATGAGGTCCTGTGAACATATGGGTCAATACCACTCCAGAATCCACACATTCATTTAGATTAAATAATGTGTCACTGTGGTAAATGACTACAGCAAACACTGGCTGTTGCTGTATAGAATGATGAACAATCAGAGCCATCTTCTACTTCTTTCTAACATGCAGCTTCCACATTATAATTTGAAAAGTTCAGTAGAAGGATTTAAAATGCCAATAGCAATGATCCATTTGTTGTACCATAATACTCCCATAACAAAGTATTTGTCACTTGATACCTTTATGAAGTCAGCAGGTTTAATGAAATGTATTTCTCTATGTCTTTGGCAAACCTTTCATATTTTCCTTTCCAGCCTTTTTAATTCCATCACCAAGAAATAAATAAGGTGATTCAAAGAGGAGAACCAATATGTTTGTTCATTACTGTGTGCCTGACCTGATTCTGACCCCGAGAGTTGTCTGACTTCTATATAATACTCCGGTGGAAATTTACATCTGACATCTATGTCAATTTATTCATAACTAATTTGGCATGAGAAAATGGCAGGACCTCATATGGCAACTTGAAAAGCTGGTGTTAGAAAAAGTTTATTTGTGAACATGAACAGCAGGAGCACAAGCGCATGGCAGATTCTTGGAGTTTTTAGGAAATAATACAAGAAGAACATGCAAAAGGAATATTTTAGAAAGTACAAAACAGATATTTAACCTGTCAACTTGGAAATACTGTGAATGTGAAACTGGGTTTGAAGACATTTCAAAAGGTTCCCAGTCAAATTAAAGATATTTTTTTTGCAGTGTCATTTTTCACTGCACTGTTTGTGTGACTTAAAATATAATTTTTAGGTGCTGTTCATTTATGTATTTTAAGCAACTGAAGATTGGAATCATGGCTGGAGCATATGTCATGAAAGAAAGCCATTGAAAGAAAATAGGAAAAATTGACAAATGAGTTTTTTAAAGTGTACTGATTGATTCCAGTAGTATCCTTCAGTAAGGAACAGACAAGAAAATATTTAACCTCCAAAAGCTGGCAGGGCTTGATGCATTTAGATAGATGTGCTGTGATATGAGGTGTGGACTTGAGCGCGTGTTAATGCCAGCTCTTACAGTCATGGTTAACATTGCTTTTCCAGTAGTTCCACAATGTCCCACTTTTCAAACCTCTGGGCCACATTTAAAGCTGTGCATCCAGAAGAGTCGAGTAGAGTCCTGTCTGCTCCATTCAGCAGCAGAGCCTTGACAATAGACAGACAGCCATGCTGTGCAGCCAGGTGTAAAGGTGTTGCTTTTCCTGAGTTTAGCACATTGACATCTGCATTATGTGAGATCAAGTGGAGGACACTCGGGAAACTGATACTGTTACAGGCTACATGGAGTGGTGTCCATCCATCTTTGTTCTCTGTTGTGTTTGGATTTGCTTTGGCTGCAAGGAGCTTAACCACCACCTCTGGCTTATTCTGGTGGCAGGCAAGGTGGAGTGGAGTCCATCCATATTCACCTGCAGCATTCACACAAACACCCAAACTTTCCAGTTGGACCACTGTGGCATCATGTCCCCTTAAGGCAGCCAGGTGCATGGGAGTCCAGCCCTTGAGCGTCCTGGAGTCTGGGCAGGCCCCATTTGACAACAGCTGTCTGCATATGCCTGTATGACCCTTCAAAGCAGCCAGGTGAAGTGGAGTGAATCCTCTGCTGTCTACACTGTCAATATTCACCCGACTCTTCACCAACTGTCTGACTACTCTGTTATGACCTTCCTCAGTTGCTACATGAAGAGCAGTGGAAAAAGAACTGTCCTTTGTATTAGGATCTGCTCCCTGGGAAAGCAGGAGCTTAACGATATTCAGGTGTCCATAGGCGGAGGCCAGGTAGAGGGGTGTCCTCCCTTGTGCTTTCTGTTCCACAACTGCGTCATCTGACAGCCGTGACAACAGCAGACGGACGACTGTTTCATGTCCATTCTGGCATGCCAGGTGGAGCGGCATCCAACCAGTTTTTTCCCTGCAGTCTGCCACGGCTCCTTTGTCCAACAAGAGACGGGCTGTCTTGTCATCACCATTCTGAGCAGCAAAATGGAGGGCTGTCCAGTGATCCTCATCCCCCAGTGTGACATCTGCACAGCGTTCCAGCAACAAAGAAATAATGTCATGAAACCTGTTGAAAACATTTTGATTTTTTAGTGCACTGTATTGTAGGTATTTTAGGAAAAAGCGCTCACATTTTCCAAGAATTTTACATTGGCATTGTTTGTTTATACAGACCTGTGCAGAACAGCAATAATAAGAGGAGTGTAACCTCTGGATGTTGTGCAGTTGACGTCAGCATCCAGACTCAGGACATGGGCCACACTTTCCACATCACCACTGGCTACTGTGTAATGCAGGAGGCTCTTATTCCCTGAAAACAGTTTGTGTGTGTGTTGTCTTTTAACTGATTGTCTGAATGTGCAAAAATCCTTCTTTGACAGCAGATAAAGAATGCTGTCTTTGTCTTTTTCTTCATCTGTGAATAAAGCAAATGTCATATCTTAGTGAGTCATACAACATTTTTTGACAATAAAGGTTAAGTATAGAAATCTGCCCAGTTAGCTTAGTCTTGACATTTTTGCTAGTTTCACCATAAGGATTTTAACTGGAGGAGGTAGTGAAAGAATCAGTGAAAAAGGTAAGGTATTCGACATGTTAGAGAAAATACAAGAGGCTACAAGAGGCTGCATGAATGCTTCTCTTTCACTGATAGTTCGCTGTGCTTTCCAGTGCTAAAGGTAACATTAAAAATGTGACAGCATTGTAAATAGCACTTTTTAAATGTCAGCCCTTCAGGCTTTGTACTGCATTGCTGCACCGAGTAGGATATTCCATCGTGGTGTGTACCTGAGGGAAGGTCAGGCATCTTAAGCTAAAGTGTAAAGAAAAAAAGAATAGAAAAGGAAATTATTAGTGCAGCATCAATCATCATAAGTAGTTAAAAAGATAACACACTTATGACAATCCTCAGTGAAAAAAATAGAGGAATACACCAACCGTGAGTCAGTGCACTGTTCTCATTCTGTACTGTTACTCATTTTCACAATTTTCTTTTAGACTATAATCAAACTGAACTATACTTAAAACAAATCTGTCATATTTGTCATCTGCTATCATGCACAGAATCCTGCAGAACCAACCTCACATATGGGGGCCACCATCCAAGGGTGGCTCTTGCCTTCTGTGTGGTTTTGGGGACCTGGGATCTTCAAGACTTCACTGAGCGCCTCTGTCTTCCTCACAGTGTCTAAACAACAAAACAAAGTGGACGAAGCTTGTTCTGAATGTGTGGAGTTAAACAAATTTATTTTTAAGCTTGCAAACCTAAAACCCACTGGGATCTCTTTATAATTGCTTCTCTTCAGGGAATGAACTGTCATGCATGAATTACAGGTAAATTCTTTCATAGACACTGTAATGAAAAGAGTGTGTGCTTTAAGCCACAAATTAGAAAAGCTGCTGTTGATGAATAAACATGACACATTTATATTCATTAGCATGACTTCTTAAGCTTTAAGTGCCTCTCTAAATAAAGGTGACCCATTTGCTCTTGTGGAAATGATTTAATCTCATCTGAATATATGCATTTCTCAACATTAGATGCAGCATGTTATCCCAGTGCAGGTGACAGCTTGTGAAACAAATGTTTACTTCACAGGTACAAACAAGGACCAGACTGGAAAACAAGGCCTTATTTTCAAATGAGGCACAGGTGCCAAATGTCTTTTATGGCATTGATTAAAAGCTGCCGTTTGAACACAACATCAACATGTTCATTTTTCTATCATTTGGCTCATGAGTCTGGATGAAAGACACTGGTAATTGCTTAAAATGTAATAAATATGAAAGTGACATATAAATGCCAAAAACAATTAAACACGCAATTGGCAAATTAGACATAATTTGAATTGGCAATACATATCCTGTATATACTGAACATAAGTCTTCTATGTCTAATGATATATGACATGACAGATATTGTGCGTCTTTCAGTAGCTTTGGGAACTCTAGGAATGTTAAAAGTTGTACAGTTGTAAATGTACTTCAACATCAAGGAACAAAATGATGAATTAAATTTTTAAAATGTTGTATGCTCTCCCCGTGTCTGTGTGGGTTCTCTTCGGGTTCTCCGGCTTCCTCCCACAACCAAAAACATGCACTAGGGGGTTAGGTGAATTGGTCACTC
>JAQQAE010016410.1:0-11770 GCA_029823295.1 Pseudamia nigra
ACTGTAGCATATCTAAGAAAAAAGATATATTTTTTAGAGAACAGCATGCAATATTTGACAGATTGTTGAAGCATATATTTAGGCCAGGCATTCAGTGTTATGCCATGGAAGGGATGAGAGGAAGGTAGGTACAAAAGGGAGGATGAGAGAAGCACTGCTTGACAGTCAGCGCCATGTAGCTGTTGAGATAAGTATCTTAAATGCCAGTTTCATTATGTTAAGAGGCTGCTCTGAGACACAATGTGCAAACACATAGAGCTCTTTTCCACAATACCCCATCTAAATTTACCAACATGGTGTTTTCATACTAAATGGTAACCATTTCTGCTGCCCACAAGTGTGCCAGATCTTTCTTGAGCTTGACAGCTTGAGGCTGAATTTGTAGAAAGATGGCACACGGCCTGATTGGGCTGTAGTTTGGACAGCTGCCCTGACAGACGCTCTGCAGCCCAGGTTTTGAACAGGATGAGGGCCAAGCGCGGTGCAGGCTTCCCTATAGGCCTGTCTGACAAACTTCTCTGCATATACGGTGGACGTCTATCCTGATATTTACCATATTTATTGTTTAGTTTGTGGCTCCAGAGCCTCCGACTGTACCCCCTGAACTTTGAAATGCTGTTGTTTAATGCTCAAAACAGAACACTTTATTAGATCTTGCAAGGTATTATTTGAAACTGCCATCCTCATCAGTCTTGAAATCGTAATCAACATTGATTGAGGACATGGGCCCATAATTATGTTACCTCCTACCTCCCTGGTTATAATATCCTTACTAATGGTGGCACAACATTACCATGAAGTATCATTTATTCCTGGAGACACTTCCAACATGTCTCATACATCCTTTTGAAGGTAATCGAGTGCAGAAGTTTGATTTAGATCTACAGAGGCAATCATCCTATTCACCTTCGGCAATCAAGGCTGTGTCATTTTTCTGGTTTGAAGGGAAGCGGAGTATGTAGTGTGCAGTCACTGATGCCTGCAGCCTTTCGGCCCTGTACCAGAGCCACAGATATTAACAGGCTGCTGGTAACAATAACCCTGGGCAAGAACTGACAGTGATGTTGAAAAAGAACAAAGGAACAAGTGTCACCTGAGGGCGTGGTTTAAGCATAAATACCCCGAAGGAAAATTCGTCTTTAAAACAACCATACTTCTCATAACTTTTTCATTTCTCCACTGATGGATCATAGGTGGGAGCATTGACATTTTTCAAAATATGTTTTTTTTAAAATGCTTACTGAGCAAGATAAAGGCCAAATAACAAGTTACTGCCAGGTGAGATGAATCAACGCGTTGAGGTGCTGCCAGATGTTCTCTGGGAACATTAAGGAGCCGATCGGATTAGCGAGAAGAGCAGGTGGTCACCCAGATGTTTTAAACATGTGTGTTGAGGTGGAGCCATAAGCCTCAGTGTCTTTGATTAAAAAGTCAGTAGTTATTTACTCAACAGTCTTCAGAGGGCTGGCAATACAGTCGACAAGGCTGTATAAGGGAACATTTGAATCAAGTCATATTTAGCCATAAAATGCTTTTAGCAAGCAGGCCAATCATGTTTTGAACGGAAGACACGCAATACTGATAGAAGAAGATAAAACTGATAAAACAAGGGAATCACAAATAGAGACAGTCACGGCCTCTTTGTGTGTATAGGTGTGTTACCTTTCTTGCAGTTTGTTATGTTAATCTACAGATAGCCATTACACTGTATCTGACACGGACAGATTAACCTTTATCACAGCGATCCGGCTCAATGGGCAGAGTTGGACAGCTCACCAATACAGAACAAGGAGAAAGGGCATTTAAAGTGCCATTTCAAATACCACCGACCCGATGATTAAGCCCTGCCCGTTGAGCCTCGCGGCTAGCCTTTTCAAATCAAAGCAATATTAGCTAAATATTTTTTGTAGTCCTTTTCTTTCAGCCTCTGTTATTAAGAGTCTTTGTAAACCCACAGGACTGAAACGCAGTAGCAAAGCAGCTGTGAAGGTCAATCTCTCTGCACACAGGTTCTTTTTCATACAATATTCATCAAAGCCTAATTTCAAACGAAAGAGACATGCCATGTTGGCCTTAAAATATAGAATGTCAAATACAAGAGGAAGAGGAAAGACTTTATCTGTGTGAGAGTTTAGTTAGAGTTGCAGAAATTAAATGTTGTCTAGTCCCCAGTTTACATATTTTATGAATAAACCTTTGATTCATAATCCTTTGAGTAGACAAGAGAAATCCTTACTGTTTCAAGTAAAAATGCTTTATGACCAATGTTTGTCCTTCAGGGACAGAGGATATATGCATTCTCTGGATCTAGATAGTTTTTTGCTCAGAACCTCTTTCAGCAGAGTCCTAGACTCCCTCTGATTGGCTCAGTCTTACAGATAAGACAATTGAGGCTTTTTCTGCTGTTGCCCTCTGTGGAAGTTTAACAATGTATAAACTCAAGCCATATTTGGACTGAATTAACTACAAATGCATTTGTAGTCTTTGCCATATCTACCATACCAGCAATCTTTACAGTCACGCCAAAACAAAATACTTTCCCCTCTTTTCACTCTTACTTAAATACACAGTATAAATAAGCTCAGCTGAAACCAGACTTGGTTAAATTGACGTCCCTGAGGTTTTTGGCACACTTGCTCCCAAAACATATGGTTGAGAGCCATCTGCTTCAAAGTGCACCTGAAAGCGAAGTAGCATTCAGTTCACCCCAATTTGAGATTACATCTAAGCACTTGAATCCTTGGTTACAGAACACATGTGTAAGCATCGTGTCAGTATATGGGGCATTCATGAAATTAAATTTAAGATTAAAGGAGGAAAACAGGAGCTTATGAACTCTTGGGCTCATAAAAGTGTGTAGTTTCAATGAGATACACAGACCAGGGTTAGGCACAATATATACTTCTAATAGTAAGATGAGTAACTGCAGATAGTGACAAATGATCATCAGAATACAGTTATATTAAAATCAGTAGATACCTCAAAATATTTTATATTTTAGGTCTGGATTATTCACTTTAAAATTAAAAACACTTCACTCATTTCCCTGAAAAGTCATTCTAGCCTTTCCTTCCAAAAGTCATTCTGAAACCCTGATTGTCCCACTTGATCATTTTGTACACATCCTCCTTCAACCCGGTGTCTTCCTCCACTATGGGACTAAACTCCTTGATGCCACAGGCTCGGATGAGGCCCTGCAGAAAGCTCTGACAGGAGAACCCATTCTTACTGCATTGTGTGCAAATACCATGCTTATTTCACTGTCAAATCACATGCATCATACAGTAAATGCCTGTTTAGTTTGTTGCATGCAGTGAATGCACCATGCAAGACATTTGAGCTCCTCGTTCTGCCCATAGACTGAATATAAAAGTTGGACAAATCCTGCGTGGCATCACTTTTTGTTTGTTAAGGACCATTTGGAAGCTCAAACGAGGACCTCTGGGTGCTGCCGTACTGGCGCTTTTGGATCAGAGGGATCAGTAGAAGTACCAACGTGGTGGCGCCCAGAGGCTCCTTTTCAAATCAAGACACTATTAGCTTTGTGAGTGGAGCTGAGGTGAATTAGATGAAATGGTGAAGACCTGGTTCTGGCACACCTGTCAGTCAAAACGCAGATGCTCTTAATTATGCACAAATATCAGCCTTGGGATCATTTTCACTCAGTTATATAAAAATACCCTTTGTCACAGAAGCTGATGTTTGCACCAGGCTTTTGGACTTTTGGAGCCAGACACTGGTTGGCACTGACAGTACTGCAGTTTTTTAGACTTCTGTACTTAACTCACTGCTTTGCGATGGACGTTACTGCTCGGTCCTGCCTTATACATGTTCTGCTTCATGTTTTCTGCATTTTATTCATACCCCTGATCCTAATCCTAAACCAATTTTATGCCTCAACTTCATGAAACTGTAACCTCTATCAACCACATGTAAAATTGATGTTCCAGGCAATATTGTGCAAAGGATGGAAAATGTGTCTATGTTCACGGGAAGGTAAGTGAGGCATTTGAATGAAGTGGGTTGAGACCAGAACCTTGCTGTTCCAGGTCAGAGTCAAACACAAACCTTTGTTCACTTCATATCTGTTTTCCAATCTCAGTCACATCTCCGCTACTGAAATGATGCTCTGGAAACACATTTGTGCTTATTCTAGTGCCCCCTTGTGGCAGGTTTCTAAATTGCAAAAGCTAATAAATACTGAATATTTTTCAAGTTACAGTAAGGTCATTATTAGTCCTGTCGTTTTTTTTTTGTTATTCTTATTTAAAAATACAAACAGAACTATTTTAGGAAAACTAAAATTGCCACGGTCAATATTAATAGCCCCCAGACCTTTTTATCCAGGCATAACGCAAACCATTACTCTGTGACTAAGTAATGGTATAAGTGTGTGAACAGAAGTTAAAACTGAGTATTTGTCCAATATTTATTTCAGAAAGGGTTTGTAGCATCACTTGTAAAAGCATCATGCTAAAAGCAAAAGAAATGACTCAATATCTCAGAAGAACGATTGTTTCCAAGTCTCCAGAACTGCAGTGTGAAACACGAAACAGAGTTTCATAGGGGGCAAATAATTTTGATCTCTGTAATAATTTGACCTAGTGTCCCATTGGGGTCAAGAAATGTGGTTTTAGCTGTCATGTAGGATCTACGTGATGATCACAGGCAAAATTACACTCTGTTCTTTAATCAAACATAATGCTGAATTCACTCTACGCTCTGAGCCTCTGATGTGTTGTAAAACCTTTATGCTCATTGCTTTAATCCCATCTGACTGAAGTTTAAGGTAGGAATGGAAATTGATCCTACCATATATATGTGTAGAGGTTTTAAACAAATGTCAGAGACTCTGCAGTTCTGTTCATGTCTGTGAACAGAGAAACTGAGCTGATTTGGTGTTGAGTTGATGTAGATGCTCATCACAGCTGCCATTAGTGACAAATGAAAACACCTCCGCTTAATGTCCACTGATATTGAATAGAGTCACTTAGCTGCAGGCTGAATTGACACCCTCATCACCTTTACAGATGACTTGCTTCACGACATCAAGGTCAGGAGGTTTGCATCCATCCAGATGCACAGTGGCCTTTGAGAGATGGATGAGTTTTTTCTGAGATTATGATGACTGAAATGTTCAGCTCAACTAAATAGATGCATAGAGGTAAGTGAATATTGGATTTCAACCCATTATGTTTTATCTACTGTCTCTCTGGCGGATTAACATCAATAGCCAATAAAATAGCTGAAGTTCACATTTTGAAAACATGTAATGGGACAGCAACACAATGAGCTGAGATTAAGCAGATGGTCAAACATGAAGGGTGATTTATTTATATAGCATTCAAATCCTGAAATGGTACATCTTCAACAGTCAGAATCTAAATCCAGCTGAAACCATCCTAAAGGACACATTCAAAGTATGAAGAGTTTCAATTTTAGTGAGATTATGTAGACTTTGAAGCGCATACCAACATATATCAGTATAATTTGCATTGCTGCCTAAAACGTGTCAAACGCCATAAAGTTCATATCACACTTACTTTTAAAGACTAACAGCTGCAAGTCTACATTTCCAAAATAATTTATTTGTAGTGTCAGTGCATAATCTAATCTCTTAAGGCATTTTCTCTCAGAAGAATTGACAGATATGTTTCAGATTTTTGATACATTATCAAACGGGGTTTTACATCAAGTATGTCTCAGAATTCCTTCGGTTTCCATTAGAAAACATGACTATGTCCATCACCGTTATACTGAAGAGCTTTTATACACGTGCTTCTGTTCACATTCACTTTTACTGGCATGACTCAAAAAACAGAGGTTGAAGCAGATTCAACACTTAATAGCACGTTTTAAAAGTAGGCAATGCATGAAATCTTTCATTCTTGGCACAAATTATCTGTCAGTGCATGGAAAGTTATGTAAAATGTATTGCAGAGGCTTGAACTTGTGTGAATTCAAACTTTCCTTTTATCTCAGAAAAGCGGACTGCTTCTCTTCTCACAAAAATGTGCTAATCATATTTTACAGCGCTGCAGAATTCAAATACATGACAGTGGAGGAGGTTGTGATCATGTGGACTGTGAAGGCATTAAATAGAAGCGTTGGTGTTATTTTGGTTTATGATCTGCACATTGTGAACACATACAGCAGTATGGACAGAAAGCTGCATATCTGTCTGTACTTAACACCAAGCATAAATGAGGCTGATGAGACTTGAACATCCATAAGTCATTTTCTCTCTCTGTTCCTCGTGAATTCTACGCTAGAACCACCACGATTTGCTATAAACCTAAAACCCCCAAACGGGTCATATTTACTAGGCATCATTTCTGGTTCACAGAAACGTTCAGTGGCATTGCTTTATAGTCAAAGTATGCATCATTTCTCTTGCTCTGTTTCTTGGAAGAGAAAAATAGAAGTGAGAATTGATGGATTATTAGTGGATAAGGCAACGTACTTATAAGTGATTTTTGCATGAGAAGTTACTTTAAGCATTTCTCCTCACCAAGTAATAAACAGCAACTGTGTAGCATAAGTTTCTTAATTGTTTTACATCACCGTCAGTACAAATCAGTTTGAAACTAGAGCACAAACCTCCGCCAAGGCAGCTCAGATTCTCTGCAGAGTGAAAACCTACCATTATCATTAAACCTCTGCTCATTTCCCCCATAATGTTATTGCATCGAAAAGTACTATTCCAAAATTTATTTAACCCTCATTATTGGACTCTTTGATCATGAAAACCTACCATTAGCATTTGGAATCACATACATATGATTTGTTTGATAGTTATTCATGAAAAATAACATTTCCATTATGGCGGCTTTCTGCTGGATCTAAATATTGGCGACACTGTATGCCAAATCCGTGGGCAGATTATTGAATCAGCAGATTTCCCTCTACAGTTTGGTGTTGATTGCGTGCCTATAGCTTTATTTACTACCTTACAGTATCTATTTTTCCTCAGTCCCTAAGCATTCTGGAAAATTGCCCATATCTGGAGAATCGTTTGTGATGTTACAAGGACAAATGGTGAATTTGTTCCTGTCTCAATGGTGAAGAATCCTTTAAAAATCTTCTGGATCCAGAACCGCTCCCAGAACCTAATTAATCGGTCCTTGCTCCATTTCTGACCTATCCTGAAATCCAAATCTTTTTGAGGTTATGTTGTGAACAAACAAACAGATAAATAATCTAACCTTCTTGACTGAGGTAATGAGAGTGAAAATGGGTATAAGAAATCTGTTTTATTTTTTATTATAAATTAAATGTCTCCTCTCCTGGAATTTTAAATAACTGACATGTCTTTTACATGTAGATCGTAAACAAATGTTGTTGCCCAAAAAACCCCAATGCATTTCAGTGGGGGGAAAATGTCACATGAGGGCAGTTATACATTTAAATACATTTGTTGATGTGCTTTTATACGGACTGTAGGTTATTTAACAGTAGGCAGAGTAACACAACACGCTTCGGTGTCTCATTGAAACATAGTACAGAACGATCTACGCCTGAAAATGTTCTGAGCTGTTTCAGGTCAGGTTGACTCTTCTTAGTTTCATTGTTGTCGCTGACGCGCTGCTCATGTGTGGACAGTGGACTCCCTATTGAACACACAGTTCTTGTTTTTATCCACACTGAAGGTACGAGCTCTCGGGGCTCTTTTGGAGTCAGGCTTTTATATAACTGGATCCAAAGACATCCTGTCCTCTGCACATCCTTTTTTAAAATATATATAATGTTGCCTTGTTGCAGTGAAAAGTTTGAAAGCTGAACCTCCCTAGAATAAGTTTTAAAACACCACTCAATTTTCTTGGTCTTAAAGACAAAGAAACAAAAATATTACACTTTACTGGGGGAAATGTTCCAGTGTTACAAATCTGTGAGTGACAAAAATATGCAAATCTTGGTGTGAGAAGAAACAACACAAAAGATGCTGGTGATTTTTTTCCCCCAGTAAAACCTTTCACACCAGCAGTGATATGAGTTTTTCAGTTAAAGATTCCAATACGTCTGTGTCATCTCATTGGACAAACAGAAATTATTTTACATCACCCAGAGCAGAATGTGTACATGTGTGTCTCTTCAGTGTCCTTTTTGTGTGTCCAGTGTCCATTTAAAGGTACAAAGTGATTCATCTTACTGTCCACATAGTTTGGTTATTCATAGTTGTCTTCAGTTCAGTGTCTTTTTTTAGTTTTGAGTGGCTACATGTCAACATGCCTACGATTGTTGCTTTTATCAGTGAAGTTAACATGACAGCGAAAAACTTTAAAAGTACATGTAAACAATGCTACCTTGACTGAAATCGAGGGCTTAAGAATTGGACGAACACCCTGTTTCTGTGATTGGAATTCGATCTACTCCTGGCTGGAGTAGGAGTCACTTTCAGCCCTGGAGTTTCACGCCTTAGGCTTTAGATCACGACCTATTATTATTAAAATCATGTAATTATAACCTTACATGTGAAGTCTACAATAGTGCACTGTTCTGAAAAGCCTTGCAATTCAGTGTATTTTTCAAAAATATTTCCAATTCAGTGCAAGTAAGGTTTGCTTCACAGTGTAGATTTATTTCAACATGAGTGCACCTCTCCAACATTGTTCTTTATAACACATTCTTTTCAACAATATCAGAAGCTATATTCTGTTTAAATAACTGTTCACAGACATCCAAACCTTAGAAAAGAAATAAGATTAAATAAAAATATTAAATTAAAAAAAAAAAAACAAAATAAATAGTGTTGCTCTTTCTAAGAACACTCTTTTTCCTCTGCAAGGAAACAGCTCCATCACAAAATAGATTTCACAAATATGAGAACATCAGTGAAAGGGCAAATCTCCAACACCATTCTTTACAACATCAGAATGTCCTTTTCTGCAATATCAAATTTCACGCAATTGTGTTCACAGATATCTAATCCTTTTGAATAAAGAATTAAATAATTATTGCACCATTCTCTGCCAGCTTGTTTATTCACAGGATAACATAACTTTCTAATGATGCCAATATCTTTTTTCCCCTCTGCATAAGAGTAGTTTCAAAGAAACATGGCCAACCCTAAAACATTAATAAACGCCTGAGCAGTGCACTAGTCTCTGCAACTTTGTTTATTAAAGTATCATTGTCCAAAGTATTAATGCTTGCTAATTCACACACTGTGAACTGTGTAATGTTTGTATAACAACATGTCTGCTAACTGTGCATATGTTTTTTTTTTATGTGACCATAATTTTGCTTCCTCAGGAACCTTATTCTGGATCATGCGCTCTTCATGTGCTGCAACTCCCTCCCCCTTAGTGGGACAAAATTAAATTGCCCCCTCTGGGATAAATAAAGTATGATCATTCGAATGATTGATACTAAACCACATTTTAAAAATGGTCATATCTCCCAGCACAAAACTTCCCTTTTTACAAAGCCTTCTGATCAATTCAGGTCAGTTTCATTTATGTCATTTAGCATCTCAGGGCGCTTTTCAAATCCTGCAGGTCTACAGCACACTCTTCATTATATTAATTCTAATAATATTCACTCAATGAGCAACCCTACCTGCCCACTCTTGACTTGTGGGCAAATGGCTGGTCCTCAGTGCTGGTTCTTGTTTCTGACTTTGAGGGGCAAAATTTCCCAGTTATGTGGCGTCGCATCATACTATTATTTGAATTACGTATCTTACAGCTGCTATATATATCTATATATATATATATATAGATAGCAGCTCGTTTAAAAACACATTTCTATTCACAGGCCGTTGACCCACAGTGAGACACTGACAATGCTTTTTTAGTCTGTTTCTTAGTTTAGCTGTTTTATTGCAACTTTTTAATTGTTTCTGTTTTTAATCCTTTTATTGTCTTGGTTTTATGTCTGACCTGTGTGTTGTCTTTTTATGTCTATTGAGTGTACAGCACTTTGGTCAGCCATGTTGTTGTTTTTTAAAGTGCTCTATAAATAAAGATGGTATGGTATGGTGTGTATATATATATATGCTGTCACTATACATTTTATATTGTCGTCACCAAAACAGTGCTCATTAACAGAACAGCAGCCACCTGCAACGCAGTACCATCACATGCCAAAGAAAAGTTGTATAATTGAGCCTGGGTGATTCAGTGCACAGACTCGGTGCCAATAGGAAATAGGGCCCAGAGGCTGTGTAATGTCGGTTCAGATACCTGGGTTTGAGCAGAACAAAAGAGGGGCTGAGTTAATGTGCTTCCGACTCAGTGTAGAGCATTGCTCATTGATAAACATGATCTGCATTCACTGCCTTAGAAAATGTCAGAAATCGACCGGAGAGCTGACTCAGGAGCCCTGGCCACACAGAAACCAGGTACTGAAAGGACACATAATCCATTTTAACACAGGGTTTCAGAACCTGTGTATTTGGGATACAGAGAACTGCTGCTTCTTTGGTTTCTTTTTTATTTCCCATTTCATTTTATTACCTTTGAGGGTGCTGATTCAAGACTTCCCATTGAGTAATGCTTAATGGGAAGAAAAAGAGGGGAACAATAACGGACAGTGGAGCTATTCTTAAACCCATATTACACTTGCAGTTTTAAATTTTAGTGGTTTTTACGAAATGGCTGCACAGGAGATCGTGTGTATGTTTGGCCATTACAGACAGCAATTTACCTGTAAGTGGACACGGTGGAAGAAATAAATCTGATGCCCTTCAGAGCAGCAGTATAAACTCCTCTGTCTGGGGTTTTATCGATATCATGAATAGAATGATCAGAACTCTTTGCTCTCAGAGTGCAAGCCTACTTGAGGTTCCTCAAATCTCTAAATCTAGACTGGGAGGCAGAGCCTTCAGTTACCAAGGTCCTCTCCTGTGGATCCAACTCCCAGTCTGGGTCTGGGATGCAGACACACTCTGTACCTATAAAACTAGGCTTAAAACTTTCTTTTTTGACAAAGTATATAGTCAGAGCTGGGTCAGGTAACCTTTAATCCTCCTTTAGTTCTGCTGCATAGCTCTAGGGTGTTGAGGGACAGTGATATACTCTCTCTCTCTTTCTCTCTCTCACTACTTTTGCGATACACAATTGTAATACTACTCGTGTCTGCTCAACTTGCTTCTACTCTACTCAACTCAGTCTGTCATTTTCCATTACAACCAGTAGGCAAAGTCCGGGGCTGTTCAGTGAGGCCGATGTGGAAGTAACTTTAAATTGTAATACCACTACCATTTGTCTGGCTCCAACAAGCCTCTTCCCCATAGAGATACATTGGATTTCTATCTGAAAATACGAAGCTCATAAATTTTTGTCACGTATCATTATGGTCTCAAACATATTATTTGGGCCCTCTAATGAGTAATGTGGTGGTCTATCTTTAACTTTTTGCTCCATTATTAAGATACTGCAAATAATCATACAAATCAGTGCAGTGCTGGAGTTTGATTGACATGTTGCTGTGGTAACGGCTTGCTAGTGAAATCAGACCGATTCAGACCTTCGTATCTTGTATTTATTCAATATGGACATGGTTTTACTTGAGATACACTCGACTGCAGCTGTGAGTAAATCTTTACACTAACGCTGTAATATTACTGCTTGACACTGCATGGTGAAGTTTTACCATGTCAGTAAGCTAGCAGCTAATATTAGCTTTCCCATGAGTCCCCTGGCATGACCACTCAGTTAGTGAACATCCTGTTTTTGGCTCTAAAATAGAAGCCAGGAAGTGACAACCCGATTGGCCTCAAAACAGCCCTTCAGAAACTAATGGGTGACGTCACGGTCACTTTGTCCAG
>JAQQAE010016412.1:0-11770 GCA_029823295.1 Pseudamia nigra
GTTTTATGCGTGTAAAGCACCTTGTGACTTCTTGCTCTTGAAAGGTGCTATATAAATAAAGTTTATTATTATTATATGTTCGCTCAGTATTTTATCTGAAGTGCTCACTGTTAAGTTTGATTGGTCCACATTCATAGCTTTATGTGCAGAATTCCATCTCAGGGGCTTTGTTGTCATTATCTTAGAAGAGCAATATAATTTAATGTCTGTTCCTGCTCTTCAGTCATGGCTGCATCTACAGTATTACTGTTGTGATATTTCCCTGGAGAATTACTCCTTGTGTATCTTTAAAGTCCGGTCTGTTCTGACATCCTTCATGATTCAGTTTTCCTGGTGGATTCATGCATTAGAATATCGGAGCAACTATGGTACAATAGTGTTCTGTTAATATTCCAAATGTGACAAGTGTCACATTAACAGCATATTCCTGTTAAGAGCTGCAATTAATGGGCAATGTTACTGTCAGTTAATCTGCCATTTATTTTTGTTGATTACACTGATAAGTTTTTGGTCCATAAAATATCAGAAGACTGTGAAGAAGTGTTTCTCAAAGCCCATGTTGTTGTTTTCAAATGTCTTGTTCAGTATTCAGTAGAGCAAAAATAAATAAGAAAATATATGAGCAAAAATAAACAAATATGAACAAAAAAAATCTAGAAACTTTAACAAAATGACCCATGAAGAAAATAATCATAAAATGAAAAGTCAATATAAAATAAATAGACCGAAATGACCATAAAGTAAAATGTTATAATAATTGAGAAAATTACCAAAAATAAAGGGAAATTAGCATTAAATGAACAAAGTAAGAAACAAAATGAATAGGTAATAAAAATAATTAAGAATTAATATAATTTAAAAAAATGAAAAAAGTACTAATTCATAAACAAATCCAGATGATTGCAAATGAAGCAAATAACTGACAAATGAATACATTTACTGAGAAAATGAACAAAAATGAACAAAATATTTTAAAAATTAATAACATAGCAATGAACAAAAATAACTAAATAACAAATAAACCATATACCTGTAACCACAAATGAAAAATAATTGACAAAATGAACTAAAATGAAGGAAATATGTAGAAGAACGAACAAAACATCCCAAAAAATGAACAAATAAATAAAAGAAATTAGCAAAATAAACAGCAAGTGTATAAATGATCCAATAATGAACAAAGAAATATCATTATTTGTATTCAGCACAGTTAAGAGCAGGTCTAACAATCAGCAAACCATGAATATAAGCAGTTATTGAAGACAAATCTGCCAGAATTTACAGCTATGACTCAAACTGATCAGAATAGATGTTGGTTGATTTAATACTCATTAAATAATCAGTCAGCTGTTGCAGCTTTATTTTGGCTGGATCTCTGAATCAGAATTTTTGTTCAAAATCAGAATGTACATTATGTAAACGAATAATAATAATTAACCAAATTTTCGAATGTGATTTTCTAAAGTTGGATTTTCTAACCATTTTGGCTTAGAGTTTAAATGACATGAAGAGAAAAGAAAAATATACATTGCGATGATGATGATTATCCTTTTATTAGTGAAAAATCTGGATCTTACATGAATGCATGATATGAGTGTTGACATTATAGGTGAGAAATTACACATTGTGAAGTCACCAAATGTGTCTGTGATGTAACGTGTGGCTGTAGTCCAGATCATAACAGAAACACATCCAGTAGATAATGTATTCACTGACGTCTGCCGCGGTGCCAGTGTAAGCAGCTGTAAAGTGTGTCAGCACTGACCCTGGTTATGAATAATTAATGCTTTCTTTACAGCCTGTTATTTTCGGTGTATAAGTGACCTGATGCTTAGTGGTCGACAGAGACACTCTCAGCCATTTGTCATCGACCTTCTATGTCACATTAATGATTCAGAACAAAATTGTACCAGATGCAACAACGAACCATGAGGCAGGATAAGAGTTAGACATTACACATTAAATGAACACCATATGGGTTACCAGTTTCATGCTGCAGAATGGTACGATTGCAGATTTTGCCATATCCCGGTGTTTCTGCCAGTTCAGATATTATTAGGCAATTGAATTGGATGTCTGTTACCGTATTAGACATTAAACATATGGAGTAGTGGGCTAGGAGAGACAGAGGGTACATTGGCCATACTGTGTATACGCACAGTACAGTATGTCAGTGACAGAGTAAGCGTGATGTCACCCATTGGTTTCTCTACTGTTGTTGTGAAGCCAACTGGGCTCTCACCTCCTGGAAAACATTTTGGAGCCAAATATAGGAAGTGACCATATGTGGAGATTTGCGGGAAGAATTTCAAGAGCAAAGTATGTCAGGGGTCTTATGGGTAACCTAATGATAAATGGTAGCTTACTCTGATTTGCTGCCACTTCATCTAGCATTATCAAACAATCCTACTGAAGTGTTGTTAGTGTAAGCACTTATTCATAGCTATAGTTGAGCAGTTTGTTATAATAATAATAATCATAATCATAATCATAATAATGGATAGGATTTATATAGTACTTTTCAAGTTTCCTTCCCAAACGGTTTTTTTTTTTTTTTTTAAATAAATCCATTGTTCATTCACTCCATTCTGGTTTCAGCCCTAGCCGCCCCGGGGCTGAAATGTGACTGCCAATACACACCAAAGGCCTTTCAACAGCCTCTCCAACTATCAAACCATACAGATGTCAAGGATACAACACAGACGGGGAATCTAGTGGGGTTCAAACTGCCAACCTTTCGGTTATTGGAGAACCTGCTCTACCTCCTGAGCTACTGATGCCTAAAATAAGCTACAAAGGTCTAACTCGGTCCCACTTTGTATTGTCCAATGTAACTCTAGAGGAGTCATGACTTCATGGCGCCAAATGAACGGTGCCCCAGAGTCCACCAGTGGTATTACAACTTTAAGTTCATTCCACACTGGCCTCATTACACAGCCCCATTTCTTGCACACTATTGGTGACACCTTCGGTTGGTTAAGAGGAACAAAGTGTTAGGAGGAGGTGGCTGGGGTGGTGATGGTGGTTCAGATCAGAGTTTGTGTCCTGCTTCATTTGTTTTTTGTGTTTCGTGCTTGATGTTTTTTGTGTTTTACAACCACAATCCTTTTCTGTAACCATGCAGGTGTATGCCTACATGTTTTGAAAGTGTAGGTGTGACAAATGACTTGCCAGCTTTCTGTCTATTGTGATTAGATGATGAGTGGACCCTGAACTTACTGGCCCATTAGAATTAATATTAATGTCCAAAGAGGGTGGGATTTATGGAAGCACATTGCATTCATCGAACAAAAAAAAAAAAAATCAGACCCACTATCCTGTAATTACGAGATCTGTATATCATTTGTACAACTTACGGATCTTGTAATTATGGTTTACAGATCTCGTATTATGAGGTGTATCTGTGGTGCTTTCACTGCCACTCTGTTTCATAACTAACCACTATTTTTGCAGTATTTAGAAAGTATGGAATTATGCGCGTCTCTTTTGTATGATGTTTCTGATATGTTTCATGTGCATTAAGCCAGGGTATGCCATTCTGATAGGTATGGCAACATGTCAGAACACTGGCTTGGGTGCAGTTAAATGCATATATTTATATCCATGAAGCATCCTGTTCTAGACTGACTGCTCCTGCAGGAAGAGAGTGACTTGTAATAGATCAGTGTGGACCCTAGCCCTGAGCAATGCCAATGATTTGAGACATGTTCATAATGTTACATACTGTACTAATATTAATGCCATCCTCACTAAGAAACATTAATATTGCCTAGTGTTTCAGTCCAAGAAACAAATAAAAGCAGATTCAATTTGACAGTGCCACATTCCCTACTGTCTGTAGCAAAGAAGAAGTGATTGCTTAGAGCCTTAATTTTTCTCATAATTATGAAATAATGTATCTTATAATTACAGCATACAGTATCTCGTAATTATGAGATACTGAGTCAAAAAATATTTTTCTTTAATCCACGCTGCACCGAAGTGACACTGAAGACAGATCCTACAGAAAGTTTCCACTACAATCAATTTGTAGCCACAGCCTGTTGCTCCAAAAGTACTCCTACTGCTACATAATGAGTTGCATTACAAAACCCTTTTAATCAGAAACAATTTCAGTGACATCTGAGAGACTGTTAGATCTGAGAATGATGAGCAAGGGTGACATTTAACTAAGGCCAGTTACTGCCAATAAAGTGATTAGGGCCATGAAATGTGGTCTGTAATTTCAATGAACTCTGCTCGTTCCTCCTGACACTCTTAAGCTTCACTGTAGTTTTTCACACAACAGTGCACTAACAGAACAAGTATTCAAGTTCAAACCAGTTGCTGTTGCTTATTTTTGAACTAGATAATTTAGCATGATATTATAATCCGTTATATTCATACGTTTCAGTGATGTGACAAAATAGATTCAAATATGTAAACAACAACCTGATATGATATATATCATATACTGTATATCATAGGTTTGATTGATTGAATTGTGAAGCGCCTAGAAGTAATCGGCGATTAGGATTGGCGCTATACAAATATTGATTGATTGATTGATTGATAGGACACGATTATGGCCAATAAATCTATGTATTTTGATCAAGAGCTGCAGTTTTGCTCCTGATGTGATCTGTCAGTGTTTCTTTGAGCTCTGTTAAAACCCTTTTTCGTCTTCCTGGGTGGTTTTGTGCAGGACTCAAGATGAGGCAGACATGACTGTTACATACAGTAGAATCACCAGTTTGTCTTCTTTATTCATGATGCCTTGCTCTTCGAAAGGCGCATCTGTGTGTAGTGTGTTATCATACATGTTGACCGGGATGAGACAGGGGAAATTACCTAGAAAAAGATTAAGGTGAACAAGCTGCTTTATGATTTATTCACTGTCTTTAAAGTAGCATACTGTAGGATTTCCACCTTAAAATGATGTTTCTGAAATATTTTTGATGGTACATTAACCTGTAACTGGGCAAAGCCTGCAGGGTCCCCCATCACCAGCAACAGCACTATGTAACTCTGCTGTTCAAGTTGTTGCACTGAAATCACTATAACTGGCATCTTTTACAGCATGAATCCAGTTGGCCAATCAGCAGCAGGGGTTCGTTAGAGTACACAGCAATAGTACTCAAGTAAATGCATTGCTACTTTATAACTTTTGTGCACATCTGTTTTTTCCCGTTTTTGAAAAAAATAAAAGTTAATAAGCTACTAATAAGCTGTTTACATGACTGATTAAAATGAGTCTTACACTAATGTTCCACTGTGTAAATGCATCTGTTTAAATGCCAATTATACACAGGTTTCTTTTTTGTGTGGTGACAGATGCTCCACTGTGTCAGCTCAGCTTCCCTGTTTCATTTCTTCAAACATTATCCTGAAGAAATCAAGGTTTGGATATTTGCACAGATCAAAAACATTGTTGAAATCCTGATGGGTCTAATGTTTTGAAGTTCCCTCCCACCACAATTGCAGAATTATCTTGTCGCCTCCTCTCGGTACCACCAAGGATCTTTGGCTGTACCACATTTGGCCTAAACTGAGTTATTTGTGCTATACAGAATGACCAAAATGTTCTATCACAGTTTTGGAGATGCTTTGACCCAGTGCTCTTGACATTACAACTTGATCCTTGTTGAGGTTGTTTGCATCCTTACACTGCCCAATTTTTTTTGTTTCAAATGCATCAACTTCAAGGACTGAAAGTTCACTTGCAGCCTTGTACATCATGCCACTGTAATAATAAGACATTATTACTGCTTCACCTGTCAGTGGCCATATTGCTATGGCTGATCGGTGAATTTCATCTGTACTGTTATTTAGTCATGTAAAATGTTGATGACAGGCGCTGCTCAGAGGGCTTAGTGATCTCAGGGACTGTCTGTGTCACACTTGAACAGACGTTCCAGAGTACCACTCGAATAGAGTCACCACCAAATACAAACACATACAGTATCGGTCTTTATAAATTGGTCGTGCCTGAACTGTGAAGATGTTCTATACAGTTTTCTCTGAGCTTAACTGTAGACTTTGGAGGCTCCATCTGTTCCAGAGAGGATCATTGATTGTGCTGCAGCTGACTTAAACCTACTAATGAGGTGCATTTTCCTGATATGCTGCATACATGTCCAAATAACTGGAATAATACCTGCATTCCTTTTATGTCTTATTTGGAAAGAACACATTTGGAGAAAAGAAAGCCTAATTGAGAATATACACAAAATATACTGTTCTTGACAGTCATCAGATTCCAATTGTTGACATTTTTTTGAGTAATAAGGGAATACTGGTGTGTGTATATAGTCATTGTAGACACCAAAAATATCACTCAGGATATATCATCAGACAGATCACAATCTCATCCCTAAATGCTAATAATGTCACATTGTTACCAATAGTTTTATTAATTTTGCTTTAGCTCCACTGTTGTAAATGTAGAGAAAATAAGACCTGGCAGTGCAGTTGTCAGTGATGTCGACATCTTCTGAATTGTCTGCTGAATGTGGGCGTAAACTCCGGCTATAACTTAATGCTCAGAAACTAAATTTAATTCAGTTCATATTTGTCCAGACTCTGCTCAGTCTGGACAAACTGTGCTCAGTTCAGGCCAGAATCAAATCATAGCTTCAAAGGACTGATCATCCACTTTTACATGATTATATCTATAATGTTTTATACAATAACAGCCACATGATAATATGGGTACTGATGAGAAAATTGGGCACTGTAGTACATCAGTATAATGAGTTGAAAAATTAGCAGTAAGTAGGAAATAATGACGACTAACATGTTTAGAAAATTACAGGCTGATGTATTTGTATTGTTCGTATTGCAAAGTGAGCGATCCTTTATTTATTAATTTTTTATATCTCAAACTAGGGCTGGGAGAGGGCGACACGGTGGCGCAGTGGGTAGCACTCACGCCTCACAGGTAGAATCCCAATGCGGGGCCCTTCTGCGTGGAGTTTGCATGTTCTCCCCGTGTCTGTGTGGGTTCTCTCCGGCTTCCTCCCACAACAGGGATTAGGCGAATTGGTCACTCTAAATTGTCCATAGGCATGAATGTGAGTGTGAACGGTTGTCTGTCTTTGTGTCAGCCCTGCGATGAACTGGCGACTCATCCAGGGTGTACCCTACCTTTGCCCAAGTCAGCTGGGATAGGCTCCAGCACCCCCCCTGACCCTTGCGAGGATTAAGGGGTAGAAAATGGATGGATGGGCTGGGAGATAAGGGTAAATAAATAAGTCACTATCAGTCAATACTGATAGCCGTGTTGCCAACGTTTTCAGACCCCTCTAATGACTCATTTTTGAAAAAGCAACTAGTGACAATTCTAGTGACTCTTTCTGGTGTCATTCTTACTCTTCTCAACAAATAGTGGGTGCTAAATAATCAAGACAATGGAATTAACCCACCAATGAACAAAACTGCTATTACTGGTGTAACAGGATTTTTAGAGGCAAAAACCCGCATATCATCAAAACTAAAGTGTTTTATTAGACATTTTACTGATGTTACGGGGGGAAGATTTCCCCATCCCCCTGAAATCTATGCCTATGACTTGAGCATTTTACCAAAACACAGAAAACAAGGTCTTTAGATATTAAATATTTCCAGCAGGATCCAGAGATGCCTGACTCTAAATGTTCTTCCTAATATTCAAATAAATCCTCACTGGTAGACTAGTTTCCACTTAAATTACACACTGAAAAATTCCCATACAAATGTTCCCAATGTCTCCAAAAAACTATCAAGCACTGCAGCTTTAGCATCATTAAATTTGGTTTCTCTGTCCTTGTGATTAATGTTTAGCACTTGCTGTTTATTCCATTTCCATTTCTCACTGTGTGTCTTTGTTTTCCTTCCTCTGCGCCCATTGACTCCAGCTCACCTGTGGTCTTTAATTGGCAGATTGATTTAGCTGTCTGTAAACCCGACCACCTGCTGAAAACACCAGACTGTCTGCCGCTCAAATGCCACACACATACAAAACACAGCTTCATGGCCATATGTCTCAGTGCAGTCCTGTGGACAAACGTTTGTCCATGTGGACAAACATACTGGGACACTTGACTTTGGCATCTACAGGTGTGTGGACATCTCTTACGTGCAGGAATCAGTATTGTATCAGTGTGGATTTTTGGTCATAAGCAATAAATCAATGAAATAAAGACTAAATGAACAAAAATCAAGTCAGATCAGGTGTGGGGTGCACATGTCACCACTGTGGCACTTTTACTGCCTACAAATCAGCTGTGGAAGTAAATTAATGTGACTGAAGTAGTATGAAACAAATACAGAAACAGAACTTGGTGGTGTTCATTAGTTGTTTCAAGTGATAGCCATATTGAATTGTAAAGTCAGGGTTATTGGGGTAGCTCTGACTTTCCAAGTTGGAATTCTGACTTCAGGGGGCGTTCCTGTTGAAATACCTGACCAGGAACTTGGACTTGGACTCTGACTTATGAGTACAGCTGGAACACACCGTTTGTTATCTTAAATAGACATTGTAGGGTGAAGCGCCCATAAAAGTACAGCTCTCACTCCTCTATTCAGCATCCTTTTGCATCCCCACCTTCCTCAGCTCCATCTTGACCAGCACAAACAATCACCAGAATCAGACAAAGATGTGACAAATCAAAGTCAGTAAGGAGTTCCAGCATCATCTCTGCCCCAGACTCAGCTTGCATGCCTCATAATTATATAAGAAGGCCAGGAGGACCACAGAGTGAAAGACTCTGATCTTTGTCCAGGTGTCCAAATGCCAAGAGCACCACACCCTCTTCCCCAGTGAATGCTTCCCCCCCTGTGAAAAGGCCACGTCCAGGAATCCACAACTTCCACACTCTGACCACTCTAAGAATAGAGTTGACAGCATCAGCTAAGAAAACTCCGAAGGCCTAGATCTTTGTCTTCAACCGGAACAAGCGGAGTCCTAACAGCTCCCACTCAATGTTTCAAGCATCTCTGTGGGGAAATCATAGTTTCCATGCAGATCATGGCATTGTTAGCAAAGTCAAGATTAGTGATTTCCTCATCAAGCGACGCTCCCCAACGCACCACCCTTTGAATACTCCAGTCCATACTAGTGCTGAAAAGTGTAGAAGCCAAGACACATCCCTGCTTCACCCCAGACTTAGCTGTAATGAAATCAGGAATCGCCACACTGAACTGGTATACCCAGAGGCATAGGAGGAACATCACAGATCTACAGAACTCTCCAGAGGACATAAAACTGCTTACTCAGAATGCAAAGTGTTGACAGTTGATCTCTTGGGTCAGGTGTAGCTCCAATAAGTGAATAATATACTAGCGGTAAATACAATTAACATAAATAACAAATTTTCAATAAAATTCACAAATTACCTGCAAAATGAACAATGCAATGAATTAAATGTCTTGTCTGGTGCTTATTTGGTGCTTTTGACCATAATGTGGATCAGCTTATCCATCGATTAAAGGGATGTCTAGGCTCCTTTAGGTGAAACTTTTATCCATGCATCTGACCAACATGACGTGTGAACAGTGTAAGTGGACAAAGCCTTCCCTCCATTGTTTGGAGAGCCAGTGAGTCAGTGTGTTTTCTGACATTATTAAAGCGAGTGTGTTTCTTCCTCTCTGTAGTGTAGTGTCTCCTGGCTGGTGTTTGCTCAGGGCAGAGTGAGCGGCAGCAGGAATGCATGGTGTGTACTCAGGGAGGGGCCACTTTAATATGACAGAGCCTCAGATAAATATTAGTTTCACTTTAGTGATGTTGTGGACCAAGCTTAACTCATGTATGTTCAGTCCATCAGAAGTATCATGTGGTTTAGTTACATGTAACCTGTATTTTTAACTAGTCAGTGGCAGGTAGCGTAAACAGAAACAGTACTCAAGTATTGATACTTTATAATTATAATGAATCATGTAGAGATAGACATACTCATAAAATAAAGTACATGAGTAAGAGTCAAAAATATGTCATACCAAACTACTCAAATAGTAATAAATTCCAGACTAGTACTGTGTGTTCATTTTTTTAATCCCGCAGGTAATAACAGTGTAAAGTGCAGAGTAAGTGTCATTATTAAAGTGTCAGATCTACAATCCAGCAAATGTAAAAATACACATACTGTAGTTAAATACTGTTCATTTTGATATGTCAGCCTTGCACATCTGGACAATGCTATTTATACTGCTACCGTTAACATTTATAAGTGAATTTTCACGCAGTATGTAGCAGTGGCTCTCAACTGGTTAGGAACTTTAAGAGTGTGGTTAAAAAAATCTGTATATTTTATTGCTTTTTGATTGATTGATTAATTGATACTTTATTGATCCCACAAAAAGGGGAAATTCACAAAGGGGAAATTTATCTGATATTGGAATTTTATTAATGTGCAGTATCATTTGATGAACCACCGACCATTTAACTGAAAAATGATGGGTGATATATTATTTTGTATTATGTTATATTGTTAAATTGTTATATTATTATGTATCAAAAAAGGAAAATGTTGGTTTCACAAGCCCATGTCTGTGTGCATCATCCATATCTGCTAGTGTTTGTTGAAAAAACAAGATATGGTAACTTGTGTTTGGACCAAATTACTTGACACTTTAAAGATCTTCATCTTCAGCTTTTGGGATAAGTGGCACTATTCGTTGTGATAAGGTATTCTACTGCTTGTAAAGAAAAAAAGGCAAAATCTTGAAAAATTAATAAACTAATTTCCGTGAAACTTGTCATGTATATTGAGGACTCCTGCCAACTTTTGGGAAAGTTGCTGCTGGTTTTCAACAGGTGGTGTACTGCTTAATTCAAAAAGATGCAATAACTCGAATTTGTCTAAACCGATTAACTTGAAACTCGCCATATTTATTAACCTCAATCCATCTCAAACCTACTAGCTTGTGGGATAGGTGGTGCTAGTGCTTCTGGAGCAACTACTACTACGAACAAAATTTGTGCTTGAAAGAGATTGACACTTACCCACTTACCATGTTTATTGACCACTTAAAGGTCTTCATCTTGCTTCCTTTTGAACAGGGCGCACTACTGTATGTACGGCTTGTACAAAAAACACCATATGTTGGTAGTTCCAGAACAAATTTACTTGAATCTCACCACAGTTATTCACCACTATAGAATCTTAATCCTGTTAACTTAAATCAATAAATAAATTAAGTATATAATTAAATGTACTGGGGTTTTCGCAAAGGTGGTGGAGTGGTATTGCACATTTTCTTTTCATCAAGGTTAATGAAGTGAGGAAACTGCATATTTCTTTGTGAAATGTAAAGAAGGTCGGCTTATAGTATTTCACAAATTTTGACTTTTGAATAAAGAATTAATCAAACATCAAAATTGTTCATAATTTTTATATGTATAATGTCTGTCTTGTAAACTTCCATCAGGTTTGGTATTCTTGAGCAAAGCCAGTAATGTGCTTCATCACAAAGTGTTTTATTGTACATACAAAAATATCAAAAAAAATATATGACCTGTATATTCAGTACCTTGATCACAAAAAAGACCAAATCACTGTCTGAGAAATTCTATAGGTGTATAAACACCAGGCAGAATTTTAAAGTGAACTTCCTTACATTTTGAAGGAAGTGTGATATAATGAGCTCTGATTAGTTGTGAAATAGCTACTTAATTTGAGCGAAGAGGTTCATACTGTCTTCAACAAACTTAATACTTTTAGTGTTGTTATTATTTATAGACAGGCGTAGGTTTATTTACCTTGACATGTTTCGACAACTTCCTGTTGTCTTCCTCAGAAGGGTCACGTGATGT
>JAQQAE010016413.1:0-11769 GCA_029823295.1 Pseudamia nigra
GCCGCATCACTGTATAAGCCGCAGGGTCGGCAATGTGTGAAAAAAGCCGCGGCCTATAGTGTGAATTTTACGGTATTACAATTGTAAAGTAACGGTACTCTTGAGTATCATGTCTGGTTCATCTACACACCCGTTTATCTGTGTTTACACGTATTTGGTCAAATATTTAAACACTGCTATTTTTTTATATCTAACCATTTGAAAGAAACCTTATAAAAGACGGAGCCAAAGAAATGATGCTCAGTAATGTGGTACAGTAATGGGATTACAGTGAAGGAAACCTATTTTTTCTCACGACTGCAAAAACTTTGTGCAGATTTGAAAACAGATTGTGAATGTCTGTAAATAACAGATACAAAGCTGTACATTTCACACAATTGTTTAATTAAAGTGCGGCACAAAATAAGGCATAAACACAAAATGAAGATGAAGAAGCTGTTCACGCAGCTTCTTCATCTTGTCCCGGCACTGATCAGTAGCTGTAGGATAACCACGGCTCCGGGGGAATGCAAACATTTTCGCGTACACCTCTGCGTTCTTCTGTGTTTTGTTGAGGTGGGTCTGTATACAGGTGTCTGTGTAAATTTCCAGCAAACACTAGACCTCGGCATCAAAGCAACTCAAGAAGCCGCGACCATTGTTTTGACATGAGTACAGTGAAGGACACAGTGATTTTACGTTATAGTCACGTACAGTCGCCGTGCTCGTACGCATGCGTGACCAACCGTGCCGTGCCGTGAACCACCTCCTCCAACTGCACTGAGGCCCGGGGCCAGAGCACAGCTTACTTCTACTCACATTACTAAAAACGATCCGCACTAAAGGTGTGAAACGCGTCCAGGCGCGGAACGAGCTGCCAGTGTGAGTACACCCCAAGAAGACTCTTGACTTGTCCTGAGTCCATTGCGGCTTTCATTCTCCCAGACCTCTTCCTATCAGTCCCCCGTTTCTGAGTGAAGGAAACTGTACTCACTGACACCGTGACTTTTTCACAATTTCTCCATTATAAAGTCCTACACTGTATGTGTTCTGATGGTCCATTGTTAATTGCCGTTTTCTCACTATTTTTATAGCAACACAATGCTTTCTGCAGTACAATGCTGTTCAAATAATGCTTATGAGGGGAGGGTACCAAGGTGTGTTTGAAGACTGTGGTACCATACCATTATTTGAACAATATTACACTCTTCAAATAATGCTTATAAAAGGTATGGTACCATAGTGTGTTCCGACACTGCTTTTATGCAAACAGAAGGGGTTGTAATTAATCAAGCAAACTTGGGACACCGATAGGAATTGGTAGTACAGCCTTTCAAGACTTGATCAACCTCCACTGGTGCAGAACAGCTTGAATTTGTTAACCCATTTCTTGTTCCCTGAAAAAGGCATTATTGTATAATTCCTGAAATGTACATTATTTTTCAGTTTTGGGTAACCTTACCCTTTTTTTACCCTCTGGTAGTTCAGCCATTACCTTTGTACTATTTCAAGCTATTCATTGGACTTGAACTGCTTCAATTTCAATTTTTAAAAAGTGAAAAAATGGGGGTCTTCTAAAAATTTGGTAGTGTAAATCAGGGTTATTCTGCCAAATACTGATTCATAAAATCTCCCCAAGGTAAACCATTAGCATTTTGTTGTGTAAAACATTATGTGAACTTGTCTTCTTTGGATTATTTGAGATCTGAAAACAGACCATGTGTTGTGTTCTGCAAAAAAAAAAAAATTAACTACATGACAATGGGAGTCACGCAAGAAACCATATGTGAACAGATTTTCTCTTACTTTGTACTTTCTATTTAGTGTCCTGCATATTCCCATATATGGTTAGTATCCATTTATTTGTGGGATTCAGCAAGGTTTTCTCATTTTTGCTGCGACTCCAGGTAAGATTAAGTTTTACGAATGCTCAAGGACACTTTTACCAAGATGTCAAAAAATTGATTATTAAATTTGTGGTGGAAAGATATCTTATTCGTCAGTTAAACCCAGTGAAGACCAGGCAATAAAGCTTGTTTTATGTCAGTCAGGTGTTTTTCCACCCATCACCACACACTGGGGTTTGAAAGGGAAACTAGAGCAATTGTAAACTTTACACCGTTTCTGCAGCACAAATGCGCATTGGATATTAATGCACATTAAATGACCAGTGATCATAGACTTTATATTAAATAGCTTATAAATCAGCCAGAGTGTGGGAGAGTTTGATGTGCATTATATGTGTGGGTCAGAGGGACGGAGTCATCCACTGGATTTGATCTGTTAAAACACAAGTAGATTAAAGTCAGCATCACTTTCAGGGACAGAAGTATCCACTGGATATTTACTGCAGTGAGGAGCTCGGAGGTTTTTATTCTGTCAGTGTTTGTTTAAAAAACCGCCATCCTCATTTTGTTACAGTGTGCACTTTTGCGCACAATGTGAAATACCGATGGAGACTTCATCCATATAAACCTATCGGACTGAACCACTGCCTCCTCGGTATGTGATGAAGTTCTTTACGTCTCCCTCCTTTCTACCTTGAGTGTACAGTAAGTTTACTCTTCCTGTAGACCTTGGTTCCATTTCCATTTCTGTAATTCGGGCAGGTTAGAAATGACTGTAGACCCTGATGAAGATGTAGTCCATGTACTGACTCAAAGTCAGCTATTTGCATATGGCACCACACCTGCCCTTTTATAGTGTTTAGAGTGTGTCATGTATGCCAATTACAAACAAGTGGCCACACAGCCACCATTTATAATCAATGTGAGATTCACCATTCAGCACACCTAGGTAACAGCACATTTGGACTGTACTAACGTTTGGTGCATGTGGCGCTGAAACGTAACAAAAATTTAACAGAATATTACTGCATGAGGCACATTATTTTTATTTGGAATATGGGATAAATGTCAGTAGTTTAGAGAATAAAACAAATGTTGATTTTACTTAAATGGATACCTATAAATGCTAAAATCTGAGAATTTGATTATTTTTCAGTGGTCTCTTAAATCTTTTCCATAGCAATGTATGGAAAAAAACAAAAATCACAATTTTCTGCAATTGTTGCACTTTTGTCCTATTCAAGCAGCTATGACATCTACTTGATGAGTGGAGAGCCATGAGGCATTCCGTCTACTCACCCTGACAGGATTTGCCAGCTTGGCAGTGAGTCATGTGGTTTAGGACGTTCTTCATGGTGCGACAATGAGGCAAGTTGCACTGCCTGACTTCACCATTGGCCTGCTCGCGCCGCTGACATTTGTGTGCATGAAGCAGCAGTACCAGTTGCTGCTGAATTAGTTTGCGCTTCTCAGGATCTGCTGTGGGTGGTGCTCCAGCTGCAGCAGATGCTGCAGAAACCTGGGTCCCAGGACCCACTAGACCACCCTGTGCACTGGACACCATCCCTGAGGCTCCTCCCACAGATGCACCAGGGGGACCACCCAAACCTGTCTGTGCCTGCTGCGCACCCTGGTAAGTAAGAAAGTATGGAATGGAAATGAGATCAGGCAAAGAAAAACAAAATATAACCAACAGGTGTGATACAGAGTAACAAGAGTGTATGTGAACATTTCAACTTTCAGTTTGAATCAATTCCCTACCATGGCAGCCATTCCTTGAATGTTTGGGTTCTTCTTGTCCACACTGAACTGTGCCAGACTGTTGGCCATGGGACCTTTGTTCTGCATCTGTGGGCCCAGCCCTGCACTTCCCATGCCTTGATTCCCCTGTCCTGCATATGGACCACCAAAAGGGCCACCTGTGGTGCCCATCATCCCCATCTACAAAAGATTAACAGGAGGAAAGAGACAGAGACATATTGCAGCAGTGAAGCCGTGGTAGAGGTATGAAGACCAGAGACACAGAATATACACCACAACATAAGAAGATTTAGCTAGAGGTTACAATCACATTTCACTATTATGCGATCCATGGCAGACTTTGCAACATGATTCTTTAGTGTTTCCCTGGGATCAAAACACATAGCTGTTAAATGTGTGAAGTTAAACAATGAAAGATGTGACAAATGCAAAAATACATAGAAGTATTAACCTCTTAAAGATAAATAAGCATTACTTATAACATTTTCTCTTCATACTCCAGAGCAATTCATTCACATATTGATGAACAAGCACCAAGGTAAGTTACATGCTCTGTGCTAGGATGAACTGACTTGATATGTTAACAGTCCAACACCAAACTGACATGTGCAGAGTGATGGTTTAAACTCACAATAATTTATTCCTACTCAATACTTGCCATGTTCTCTGATTTTACTTGCAGTGTCTAATGGTCCCACTATCCAACCTGGAAGTTCTGTCGCTGAGCTTTGACCTTTTGACTAAATCATGCCTCAGTTAACACCAAATTCATTTGGCAGCCTGCCAGTGCAATATTTTACTATGAATTTCATGGGATGGTGACTCACACAAGCCCATTTTACCAAAGCTGTTCAAAATAAGAATGATGCACCTTTAATCTGGCTCACACTTATGTATAAAAATTATGTGGAATGGAGGCATTGTTGCTCTGCCTGCAAGCCATGAGCACAGACAGCGGCAGCGGTAAAGTAATGTCTGTGTAAAATTAAGAGGAGGATGAGACGTTCTGAAGATGTGTTCTGTGTGTGACCCACCACCAGGGTATTTAACCATCTCTGAAAGAACAGTTGTAACTCGCTTAACGAGAAACAGGATGCCATCATGCTACTGCTGAAAATATTTGTGAAGCTTGGGAGACAATAAGGTACAGCAGCTCCTTAACCTCCAGGCGAAAGTCAAAAATCACCCAATAATACCATTTTCAAATCGATAAGGATATACTCATATTTCTTTGCACTACATACCACAGCACATTTGTCACTTCTCATTCCTTAACCCTTTTCCACCGAGCGCGTTGGCGCCGACATATCTGCGCGTCAAACGTTCGGCGGGGCAGGGGTGGTGCGGCTGGCGGGCTCATGCTTCTGGCGTCAGGCGCCTGGCCGCCCGGCTGCCGGCAACCCGCTCTGGGAACTGTGTCGAGTGTGGAGTTTTGACTGGAGGGGGACACATGTCAGGGAGTGGCGCGGGTGTCCTGGGGCGAGCTCAGGGAGGACAGAAATCTCCCGCGGAGGCCAGGCTATCATGGTCTGTATCCATACTGAAAATTAAGATCAAGAAAGCTTTTGCCCCTCTGCTCCGTGCGAAGATTCTGTCCTCCCTGGGATCGCATGGGGACACCTGCGTTGCCGTTTGGCGTGTGTCCCGCCCCAGTCGGACTCCACCGCCGGAGCACTGTCCCTGGAGCGGGTCGCTGGTGGCCAGGCGCTTGACGCTGGAGGCGGTAGCCCGCCAGCGGTGTGCTCCCTGCCTCACTGTGTGGGTGGCGTGCGGGTGTGTCGCCGCCGACACATTCGGTAACAAAGGGTTATTAATGTCAGCATGGCATTAAAACATAAACATGGTTGGATTCAGAGCAAAAACAATGCCAGCATAATGATGGGTGTTCTTAACAGCAATATGGCAGGATCTTAATTTCTAATGCTATGGAAAGTAGTTTCTGCAACTCTGAACATTAAGAATAAATACACGGTCCACCAAAATCATCTGAGTTGTCTCTCTTTACTGTGATGCATAAATCACATCCTGCATATGTGAATCAGTTCCATTAATACATAATTCGGACAAAAGAAAACAATCATTTTAATGTCTGCAGAATACCAAGAATAAAAGTAAAATGCAGGTTGTGAACAAGTTATTGGAGATATAAAAGTGATAACTTGATTACTCTGTGATGTAATGGTAGGAATGCTACCTTTAATAATTAATTAATTACATTTATCAACGCTCCTATTTCGAAAACCCATCAACGTACAAAATGACAAACATTTGTTCTTAAAGCATTTCTGTTATAAAGAAGATGGACTCCAGTAATGTAAAATGAGGAAAAGGACAAAAGAAGTGGTTAAAATAAAGGAATTTGTATTGTACTAGACTTGATAGGTTATTTCTTCTACTGTAATTAAAATGTAGAGCTAGTGCATGTCTTATTAAATCGTTCCATTGTCAGAACAAAATGATATGTTGGACTGTCAGAGTCTTACCTTGTTCAGTGCTCCAGGCTGCTGTCCTCTCATCCCAGCTTGGCCTCCAGGTCCTTGCTGTTGCAGCGTCTCAGCCAGCAGGTTGCTGTTGCCTCCCAGCCCCTGATTCCCAAAGCCCATCCTGGGGGAACCATTCATCACTTGGCTTCCCATCATGCCTGGCTGCTGTTGTCCATTATTGGCTTTCTGCTGCACTCCCATCATGGCCCTGTTCATGCCACCCATCATTCCAGCTGCAGCATTCTGTTGCTGCTGTATCATGCTGGCCTGCTGCTGGGGGGAGAGGTGCTGCTGTCCCTGACCCATCATCTGCTGTGGCCCCTGACCCGGAGATGCCTTCATGTGTTGGCCCATGGCGGTCGGGCCTCCTGGACTCCCCATACCTCCTTGGTGACCCTGCTGGGTCGAGGTGGGTCCTCCCGAACGCAATAGCTCAGACAGCTGTTTGTGCTTGGCCACTGCATCCTGGCCTCCACCAACACCACCAGGAACCCCAGGGCCAAGTCCAAGGCCCATTCCTCCTGGACCACCACTGGCTCCTCCAGGACCCAGGCTAGTAGGGCCTCCTCCCAGGGTGGTGTGCAACTGGTTGACATCTCCACCATTGACAAGACTCGGTTCATTAGAGCTGATAAGCTCGTCAGGGAGATCATGCTCCAAATCAAAGAGTGAGCCAAAATCTGAAATACAAAGTTTGGGGAGGGGTTTGATGATAAAACATGGAAGACAATGTAGGAGAAAAGGTGAGTCGAGGACAAGGAGGGTCACAGTCATGCTAAACTGATTTAATTCATCATTTAGCTGCACAACTGGGTGAAAATGCAATTGCATGCTCAACATAAAAACTGTCAAAAGCTGATTAAGGGTGTCTGACAAATTTACTCCCTTCAGAAATTAAAAACATCCCAGCAAGCACAGGGCCAGAAGTACTTGTATGTGTTACGGTGCATGAACAAATATCAGAATTCAATGCAAGAAGACACAGAACTCTTGACCAACAGAGCAATTCAATGTGCTGCAAAGACAGGTTTGTAGAGTAAACATCCAAAAGAAACAGTTTTAAATACAAAATGAACTGAGGATGGTAACGAATGTGTATGGTTGTGAAGTCTGTAGATGAGTTCAACAACAGACAGCTTAAGCAACCAACAAAGATGCTGATGGCAGCAAGAAGAGCAATACCAAAGAGTACACATCCACATAGTCTTGGATGTACAGAATTATTCACCCGTCTATTGCACCACAACCAGCACATGTACATCAAATTACAACACTTACTGATGGCATTTGTTACATGATTATGCCCATTCATTTCATGACAAGAGTTATACAGTTTGTTTACACAAAGTATAAACAACTAGCTGAATGTCATTTGCCATTCATTTAAAAACGTGAAATTCCTATATCCCATTTTTAGTCACAATAAAAAACATGTTGCAGTCCCACTACATATTAAACATAAAAAATAATCAAATGCAGAGCATCAGTCTTAATTTATCAAATTTAAGTGCAACTGCAATGAAAGTAATCAGTATGTCAAGGAAGTGCACTTGAACTAAGGACAATTTGATGATTCTTTTAAACTAAAGCAGTTACCAACATTGTCATTAATGTTTTTAAGGTAATAACTTGGAATGCTGTCATATGCATCCTTATATACCCACCCTTTCTTTGAGCAACATTGTCAAAATGCGAACCATTCATGCAAATACGCAGAACAGGAGAAATGTGTGCAATAGTTATTTACCATGAATGTTTAAGTGGATAGACGCTGCTCGTTAATGCTGAGCTGACAGCCAATTTGAAATTGTTCTTGGTGATGACACAAATCATATACAGTATATATTGACATTATGGTGACTACTTGTGCTTGGAAAGATGTTTGTTTGCCAATTTGACCAGCTGGTTGATCTCGTAGTGACTGGACATGATGCTACCCATGCTCCCTAGTTTTGTTCTCAGGTCGCTACTCCAACTGATGCCACACGCCATCCGCAAAAAACACCAACAATGGCAATTTGAGGTTAACAATCAGGGGACCCGTGGGCCTAAATTTAGCCAACCTGCAAGGCTAGCACCATCCAACCTTTGCTTTCGCTAACACTATTAACGGCAGCTAACGTTAGTTGAGAAACGAGTTATGATGATGCAAAACAACTGATTGTTTCAGACATTAGCGACGTAAAAACCCAAGTAACACCGAGGGAGTGGTCATAGCTGACTGTCAGTTTAATACAGCTGTAAAGTACGTCAAACTTTATCGTAAATTGACTTGGCATTGGTCTTATTATCAGCCCGGCTAAAGTGGCCATTAGGCACGGGACCGTCAGTCGAAGACCCGCATACTTCTCGTTAGCTTAGCGTTAGCTAAACGGCTAGCAGAGCTACCCCCGGCTAAAATGGCTGTTAGCATGGGAGTTAGCTGTAGTAGGAGCTCTTCATCACGTCCAACACACACACTCCCAAGTAGCACGCTAACATTAGCCAGCTACGACGAAAACAGAAGAGTAATCCCGCGTCTTTTCGCTTCTTAAACAAACACACACCGTCTAGAAATAACAGACTGGACAAAAATGACCGTAACATATAATATCATTGAACAATACTTGCCATTTCCATCGCTGGCAGAGGCGGAAAGTGCCGGAGAGGAGAGTTTAGGCCTCTTGGCTGAAGGCGGGCCAGAGTCCAGAACGTTCTCGGCCATATTTTTTCGAAATAAAAATATATAACGTATCCACAATTGCAGACGTTTTCACGCCTCTAGAAGCTCATTCCTTCCCGTTTCCAATATTGCGACTTTTCCCCCTCCTTCTGGGGGACTAAGAGGGGGAAAGTCCCTTGTACAAATTACTCCTCTTTCCCTGGGTTCGCCTCTCGATTTCAGCCTCGGCGTATATCAACCCCCCTCCTCCCCTCCCTCGTCGGATTTTTTGTTCTTTATAAATTTCTGCCAGCGGAGGAGGAGGGGGTCGGTGAAAGTAAAGAGGTAGACACACGTAGCGCCTTCCCTCTAAACTTACACAGCCTCTTCGGTTGTAAATAAAGTGTCTCTTCGTCTCTCTTCCATGGTTGCATCCGTCATTTCTGCCTCCTTTCCAGCGGAGTCTGGATGAAGATAATGTCGGGCAGGAAAGGCTTGTTTGCCTGCGAAGTGATGGTGGTGCTTCTGGTGACAGTGGGAGAGGATGAGGGGATGTAAATAAAAAAAATAATGCTAATAAATTTGCAGCTGCAGCGGTGGAAAAATATCTACTTGTATGCATACAGCTATACGTAGCTAATAACGCTAGTAAAGAAAAAATACTGCTAATGAATGACACAATTTCACCATATCGGGAAAGAGTTCTCGCAACTTTGTTAGTATTTCAACATGGTGCATAAAGCTTCAAACCACGACTTTTTTCATGTTAAGTGGTGGATCATAGAAATTAATATTTTTTTTTATACATTTTAGTTTTCTCAAACTGTCAGTGCCTGCAAGTTTGGTTGCATATCCCACCAAAACCAGGTAAACCGGAAAATTTGCAATCTCTAACGAGATTGGATGGGATTGCAGACTCAAAATTGCTGAACTTGCTGAACTTGCTGAAAAAGTTCAGGACAGCATCCGAGGTTGGAAGCATCATCAAAGGATCAAAGGCAGTGCAGGGAACATTGTTTGAATTCTCCATTCATTTCCTATGCGAAAAATTTGTGAAAAAACTAATTATTGAAAAACTACAAAAAGCAGATTCACAAAAAGTAAAAGTAGGAATGTCTCAGATTTAAAAACTACAAAAGATAGATTTACGGAAAGCAATTCCTGGAATGTCCCGATAAGAGTGTGACGTTATGGTGTTTGAATGGTGTGAATCAGGCGAAAACTGAGGGAGTTTTAGTGGTCCAAAAATGTATGAAATAAACCTATAATAGTAATAATAACAAAGAATGAGAGGAACATTAGTGGCTGCTGCAATTCCACTAATAATAATAGCTACAAAATTTGCAATCTCTGAAGAGATTGTGTGGTATTGCTGACTGAAATGGGCTGAACTTGCTGAAAACGTTCAAGAGGGCATCTGAGGATGGAATGAGCATCAAAGGATCAAAGACACTGCAGCTGGTCACTAACATTCCGTTAGAGTTCTCCATTCATTTCCTTTAGGAAAAACATTGTCAAAAAAGCTTAATATTTTAAATATTATAAAGGTTAGAATTCTGAAAAGCAATAGCAGAGAGGACATGAATAAGCTGAACAATGTGAAGTTTGAATGGTTTGAATTGGACAAAAAATGTAGGATCCGTTAAACGACAAAAACGTACGGAAGTGGAAGAAGTAGAATAATAATATTAAAGGCTGAAGACAACAGTAAGTAGGTTGCTACATGACTCAGCGAGTCCACTAACTAGAAAATGTGTGGGATTGCTGAGTCAACATAGTTGAACTTGCTGGAAAAGTGCAAGAGTTAAATTAACTACTCAGTGGAATAGTAAACAAAGGATCAAAGCACTGTCGTTGCCATGATAACCACACATTCTGTTAGAGTTCTCCATTTGTTTCCTATGGGAAAAAAAGCTTAATATTTTGAAAATTATAAAGCTTAGAATTATGGAAAGCAACAGCAGAGATGTGCTGAACAAGCGGAATAATGTGAATTTTGAATGGTTTGAATTGGACAAAAAATGTAGGATCAGTTAAACGACAAATAAACGTATGGAAGTGGAAGAAGTAGAACAATAATATTAAAGCCTGAAGACAACAGTAGTGGGATTGCTGCAAGATTAAGCAATCCTTCTAATTAGCAGTTTCTGAAGATGGTAAACTTATCCTCTGCAGCAGAGGTAGTGGTTAGTGTTCCTTTTATAGGACAGTCCTCATTACAGCGTCTGATGGGTTTGGTTGTTACGGTTGGGAACACAAACTTTTTGAGATTGACTGACCTTCATTTCTTGAATTAATGATGTATTATCTTTTCTCTTTACTTGACTGTTTTTGCCATAATATAGATTTGTGCAGTAGCTGTAGTAGCACTAATAGCTCTATGGACTCTGTACCCTGAAGTGATGGTTTAAAGCATATTACGATGGCACAAATTTACTCTTGACAAGGCACACCTGTTTATTAAAAATGATTCCAGGTGACTGCCTCATGAATCTGTGAGAGAATGCCATAAACCTGCAGAGCTGTCATCAAAACTGAATGTGGATACTTTGGGCAATCTAAAATATGTTTTGCGTTGTTTAATGGTTTTTCATGGACTACATTCCACACGTTCTTTCACAGTTTGAGTGTTTTCAGTATCAATGTTGAAAATAATGACAAATAAAGGAAAACTCCCCTCCTTGAATCGCCACCTTATTGTGGTGGAGGGGTTTGTGTGCCTGAGTGATCCTAGGAGCTATGTTTTTGGGTGCAATTCACCCCTGGTAGGGTCTCCCAAAGCAAATTGGTCCTAGGTGACAGGCCAGACTAAGAGCGATTCAAAAGACCCTTGTGACCTTCATGTGAGCCCAACACCTGCAGGAAGAGTCCGTTGCTGTGTGGTTTGGGTGGCAACTGAAGGCGGGTGCCTGGGTGGTCCAATCTCCCGTTGCCAAAATTAGCTCCAACTGGGAGGAGGCCCGGGGGCAGACCCAGGACAGACGGGGGGGGGGTGACTGTGTCTCTCAGCTGGCCATGGAATGCCTGGGGGACCCCCAGAGGAGCTGGAGGAGGTGGC
>JAQQAE010016414.1:0-11769 GCA_029823295.1 Pseudamia nigra
AACCTCTCTTATCTTTTTAAATGGGTGAACTTGCACATTTTTACGTTGCCCAATACTTATTGTCCCCACTGTAAGTGGCAGATTACAGGGTGTTTACGGGTACCAGAGGCTCAAATGTAACGTAAGACCTTTTTAAAAGCATTTTAACTGAACTTATTTGTGAAGGTGAAAATGAACAAACTAAACAAGAAAAGGCACGAGAATTGATAAAGAATGAACCAGTTGATCAGAAAAACAAATAACAATGACCAAAATAACTCACAGGTTGACCAAAAAATGCTTAAAAATAAATGAAATAATCAAGAAATCAAATTTAAAAAGTCATCAAAATCAACAACACGGAACAAAATAAGCGACAAAATGTAGGAAAAGGAGGAAATAATCAAGAAAATTGGCAACAGCAAATGCATAAATTGAGCAAAAAGTGATCCGAAATAAATACAGTTAATCAGAAAATTGAGCAGAAGTGTAAAAGTGTCAATATACACAGAACAGAACAATCAAGAAAATTAAAAAATGAAGGCAATAACAAATAAAAATGAACAAAATAATCCACAATCTGACCAAAGATATTCTAACACAATGAACAGATCTATACGTTAACATTACACAAGTGTAGCTTTATGTCTTAGAAATGTGTAGATTACATCAAATTTAAGAGCCATTCATGACTTTTAAGGCCTTATTTTTGTAAAACTGGAGACATTAAATACTTCTTAATGACTTGTAGAAGCTGTAAGGTCAAACGGGCAGTTTCCTTTTTGATTGTGTATTGGTTTTTTACTCATTTTTTTACCCTAAATTTGTCCCAAACCTCACTTACATTGTTCCTGACCGTGTTTTGACACTGGTACATCCTTAAGTTTGACCGTTTTCCAGAGAGGTGACCGTAAACATGGTGAAGAGAGACGAGAAATGACGCAACCGAGGTCACTGAACTGTGGAGTTGATGATGGGCCCTAAACAGTGGGCAAGGACCAGGGCTGTGCAGTGAGGCCGATGTGGAAGTAACTTAAAGCTGTAATACTGCTGGAAGCCCTGACTCCCATAGACTTACACAAGCAAACCAACACGAGCTGTCTATACAGGATTAAAATACCCTTGGTTCCACAAGTCAGGACATTAAGAGAACGATAAAAAGATTAAAAAGAGGTAAAAAGTAAAATAAAACAATGAACCTCCGGGCTGAATCGAAGGCTAAAAAAAGGTATAAAGGAAGTTAAAAACCCTTAAAAAAGAAGTTTAGAACCAGAACAACTTAAGTGTGAAAACCCAAACCACATAAATACAGGATAAATAAATGAGAATAAATGGGATGTCAAAGCTCCGTCAAATGGGAAGAAGCTAAAAGTGGCCGTGCGATGGGCGGGAGTCGTCATTTTTCATGGCGGTACCTGCCGACTGTACAGGAAAGATATTTGTACGACTGCACATACTCAGTGGTCTGACCTTGGATTAAAGTGCTCTCGTACCTGTGAGTTTTCATTTTTGTGCCTACGAGTTTCTGTTGGGTAACACAACATGCTTTTATCCTGTACAGATTTGTCATTTCTAGCTCTGGGGAACCACAGGGACCCCCGCTGGTTCCACGATGGTTTTACACCTCATCCAGAAATCAAACCAGTGCATTTGAGACGCTGTAACCGAAGCACTGGTTTGTTCGTCGTGTTTTCTGACCGTGTCGGAAGGTAAACGTGAGAACAGCTACTCTGAATGTGGTAATCAAGTTGGTTGACCTTCGTTCGCGATCAAATTGCCCCTGTTAAAACTTAGATAAACTGATTTTTGGTTGTTTTCCCCACACCTCTCACTGTCTGGATTGTATAACGTTGACGATATCCACTAGGTTTAAATGTGTTATTAATTATTGATGTTTGAAAATGCCAAGAAAAGGCATAAAGCTGCTGAAACTGAAGTACATAAAACAATATCTCATCGATTTTCATGTTCAATTTCCATTTGATATTGAATGTGTGAACCCATTTATTCTTTGTTTTAACAGAGGCAAAGTGAAAAATACTGCACTGTCTTTTCTGATCATAAAACAGGTCTGGAGGGTTTAAACATCACGTTAAGTTGAATTTTTGGATATTTGTGATGCGCTCGAGTAAATTAACCACAAAAATGGTTCACGAAATAATCAAATAAATGAAGCAAGATCAGCAAAAAATGAACAGAGTAAGCAACAAAAAGGAACAAAGTGAGAGATAATAATCCGTGCAACAAAACTGAACACAAAAAAGCAACCGCATAAGCTAAAACGAACAAAATGATCAAGTGAATCAAGGAAAGGGAACAAACTAAGCATCAAAATGTGCCAAGACTCACAAAAAATAATCAGATAAAATGAGACAATATGTACATAAAAAATAAAAACAAAAATGAAAAAAAAAAAGAATCAAGTAAATGGACATAAATCAACAAAATAACCAACAAGTTTACATTGTGTTTAACCAACATACTCTTAATTACTGAAAATACTTATTTTATAGAGTACTCTTACCTGATAAAGTAAAAATACTGTGTTTAAGATGTGCTTATTGCAAGATCTGCGGCTTATTTTGTTAATTTCTGTCGACTTACTTGATTATTTTGTTCATTTTTGCTCATTTAGTTGATTTTCTGTTCAAACTCGTTGGTTGTATTGTTCATTTTGTTCATTTACATAATTATTTTGTTCTTTCATAGTCATTTTGTGGCTTATTTTGTTCATTTGTGCCAACTATTTTGTTAATTTGACTGTTTATGTTCATTTTGTTAATTTACTTGACTGTTTTTAATGTATTGGGCTGCTTTTGTTCATTTTGTTCATTTATTTGACTCTTTTTGTTCATTTTGTTAATTTGACTGCTTTTGTTCATTTTGTTCATTTTCTTGATTTTTTTTTTTTGCTAATCTTGTCACATATTTTGTTCATTTCTACTTATTCCATCGTTTTTTTTCATTTTATTCATAATTCTCTGTTTACTTTGTCAGTTTACTTGATTGTTTAGTTCTTGTTTTCTCATTTTGTTGGTTATTTTGTTGATTTTCATTCAAACTTGTTGATCATATTGGTCATTTTGTTAGTTCACTTGATTATTTTGTGCTTTTTTTTACTACTTTGTGGTGTATTCTGTTCATTTGTACCTTTTTAAAAATTTCACTGTTTATTTTACTATTTTTTGTCAATTTTTCCCTCTTTTTCATGCTCAGTTTGTTCATTTTGTTATGCCTTTTGGGGTTTTTTTTGCTAATCTTTGGCTTGTTTTGTTCATTAAAAACATTTTTTTTGGTTAATTTTTGCTTCTTTTTCATGCTTAGTTTGTTCATCTTATTAATTTGTCTGAATATTTTCTTAATTTTTACACATTTTGCTGCTGTGCTGGTCTCCACGGTTCAGCGTTGACACAGTATGGATTCATCATCTGACTAAATTTGGAGGAAACCCAAGTAAAAATGCCACCTACTCAAAGCAACTGCAATCAATTTGAAAAGAAAAGAGTAAATGTACTTGAGTACTTCCTGCCTCTGTTGATGTCTGGTTCCTTAATAATAATAATAGCTGAGATGAACATTTTTACTGTGAGGACATTTTTTTTGCCGCCTTGGTTTCCTCGTGTTTGTCTGATTTGTCGCGGTTTGGAAGTGAGCGTCGTGTGTGTGTGTGTGTGTGTGTGTGTGTGTGTGTGTGTGTGTGTGGATTTTCGTCGTCCACGGGGACCAGTAAAACATGTAACAACCGGCAGCTCCACAACATCCTCCGCCGTCCGTGTCCAGCAGATGGAACTGGAGCCGTGGTGAAATGGCTGCAGATTCATCCCAGCTCTCGGAGATTTTCGGGATTTGGTCCATATGAATTTTTCTGGAAGATTAGTTCTAGTGTCCATGTTTTTCTGAGTGCAGCTGCCTCGGGATGCACCAGTATTCTCTCTTTTTTTAAAATTCAGATATATTTTTTTTAGTTACAGTGGAAAATCTGTCTGGGTTGATATTTGTTCTCATCACGCAGCTGCACACGTTTCAGATACTGCGATGCCGGCCGCTTTATTAGGTACACCCCGCTACTACCAGGTTTGACCATTTTTCCTCCCTTGATTCTCGGTGTCACAGATTCACGCAGGTGCCGGAACGTTCCTCGCCGATTTCGATCCACGTCGACATGATCACATCACGCAGTTGCTGCAGATTTGTTGCGGCTCATCGGCTCATCTGTGATGCCAATCTCCCGTTCCGCCACATCCCAAAGGCGCTGCGTTGGATTGAGATGTGGCGACTGCGGAGGCCATTGAAGGACAGTGAACTCACTGGCGGGTTCAACAAACAAATTTGACATGATTTGAACTTTGTGACACGGTGCGTCATCCTGTTTAAAGTCACACGGTCCATGGACGGACACGGTCAGCAGCAACACTCAGATAGGCTGTGGTGTGTAAACCATGCTCAGTTGGTACTAAGGGGCCCAAAATGTGTCAAGAAAATATCCCACACACCATTGCACTACCACTGCCAGCCTGACCCCCCCCCCCCCAAATATGTATGTGGGGGCAGAAAGCCAGACTCAGACTAGGCGACATTTTTCCAATCTTCTTTTGTCCAGTGTTACTGAGGCCATGTGGATTGTAGCCATAGTTTCCTGTTCTTAACTGACAGGAGTGTCACCACGCGTGATCTTCTGCTGCTCAAGTCTGTCTGTTTCACGGTTTGACAGGTTGTTCGTCCACAGATGCTCTTCTGCGTCACTCAGTTGGAACCAGGGGTCATTTGAGTTACTGTCGTCTTTCCATCGTCTCCGACCAGTCCGACCATTGTCCTCTGACCTCTGCCATCAACAAGGAATTTTCATCGGGGAACTGTTTGCTAGATATTTCTCTTTCTCAGACTATTCTCTGTGAAACCGTCGCGATGATTGTGTGTGAAAATCCCAGTAGACCAGCAGTTTGTGAAATACCATGTTATGTTGAGTCACTTAAATCCCTTTACGTCCCCATTCTGAAGCTCGGTTTAACCTTCAGACCGCGTCACCATGATTAAATGCATCGAGTTGCTGCCGTGTGTTTGGCTGATTTAGATATTTGTGCAGAGATGCAATTGAACCTTGTACCTAATAAAGTGGCCGGTGATTGTACAATGATAGGAACAGGTGTTGTTGCAGAAAACGTGTTTTTTTTTTTTTTTTTCCTTCGTCTTGGCTGTTGATAAATTAGCTCAAGTGTTATTTGAACTGATTGATGAGACTCAAATGTTGAACTAATGTCAGTACGTAATTATCACAATAAGTGTTAATTTGTGATTTCATTAAAGTTTAAAGGCTGAGTTTTAGCCCCGAGTGAAAGTTGTTATACACACCAGATGATTGTGGTTTTAAATAATCTGCTGTAATAATAATAATAATAATAATAATTCAGTAACGTTCAGAAAGCCACGTCAGCGCGTCTTTGTCTGTTTCCTCGGTGAGATTCACACATGTGCAGGTTCCGAAGCTGTGAGAAAAACCAGCAAGGTCTGATTCCCCTGCAGCTGCCGCTCCAGATGTTTTTTATAAAACCTGACGAATCGCCATGTCTCACACCTGTTTGGATGATGACGTTCTCTTCACAAAACTGAAACGAAAATCCTCCACAGCGAAGCGGAAATAAAACGCACAGCTTTAAGCAGCCAAATATGTCCATGATCCTTCATTTAGTTCCCAGTTTGACCAGCAGGAGGCAGCGTTACATAATAACGCCTTAAGTACTTGAGTTAAAAAGAAAAGTATCTCATAAAAACTACTGGAGTAGGAAAAGCACAGGCGGGGAGCGCTCAAGTACATTTTCTCCTTTGCATGTACTCGAGTAGTGTTTTCAAATAAATTACCTCTCAAAGAAGTTGCTTCTCACAATACTTTTACTCTGTTGCATTTGAGATGAAAAAGTTGGGAGTCTTTTTTTTTTTTCCCACCGACTTATGTTACTGTGTCAGCGCAAAGTAACAAAAGTATCAGAAATGATCAAAAAAAAAATGAACAGAATCATCAAGTAAATTAACAAATGAAGCAACAAATGTGCAAGGAGTCAAAAAACCAATGAAATAGATGAAGAAAAATCAACAAAGGTGACAAAACCAGCGACAAAAAGAACAAAATAAGCAACAAAATGTATAATAAGACCAACAAAGCTGAAAAAAGAATCAACCATATAAGCCAAAATGAACAATTTTTTACTAATTTTGTGACTTATGTGCCTCCTGGAATTTAAATCTACATCCCTCTTTTTGTGTTCATCGTTGCCTTTTTCCATGTTTATTTTGTTCATTTTGTTAATTTACTTTTTTTTTTTGCTCATGTTGCTTATTTTGTCGATTTCTGTTCAACCTTGTTGGCCAGTTTTGTGGCTTATTTTGTTCATTCCTGCTGTAACTAAAGCCAGATTATTGTTGTTCTGTGACTTCAGATGAAAAACTGAGCTGCATAGTTTGCACAGCGTTGCAGCTTCTCTCTTTTTTTTTTGTCTGGTAAAAGCGGAGTTTCAGTGATGGATTCAGGTTTGTTCCTGCAGCATTGAAGTATCAGACAGTCAGGTGCAGTCGGAGCGGTTGCTATTGTCTGTGGCTGGATGTGTGTCAGTGTGTCGGGACACTGGGTCATTAAACTGTTCCTCTGTGTGTTCTTGGTTTCATCCTGCTGCCATAGAGAGCAGAAACACGAGCCTTCATCTCCCAGGGCTGTGATGATGTAAGGAGGTTAGCGATGCCTTCAGGTACAACTCAGAAACCGAAGCGCTGTCAGAGGACTCTTTTAAATCCGTTCCCACCTCAGGCTGTCTGTTTCCGGTAGGAAACGCGGAGCAGGTTCTGTGCTTAGAACAGTCGTTGGCATTGTTCAGTATCATCCGATGACCAGACGGGAGCGAAATAATGAGGAAAACGATGGAAAGTGAGCAACAAAATTAACAAAAATAATTAAAAGTGGCTCGATAGATCGAAAACATTTAATCCTATCCTTACTCTAAGAAAATAGCCACGAAAATTGACACAGTCAGCCACAAAAAGAACCAAAGAGAATTTTCAAAACGCTAAAAACGTCCGAGACGTGATCAAATCTGAACAAATTTGATCAAAAAGTGGTCAATTACAATACTCAGTTACATGTGGGAAAATAAAACCGGACTGAGTTGGTTTTAATAGACCTGATAAACGAAAACGAACAAAATCATTTTTTTTTAAATGTGACAAAAGTCAACAAAATAAGTGGCACAATTAACACGATGAAAAATAATCAGGTATATAAGGAAGATGATTAAAATTATTTGGTAAGTGAACAAAAAGAACTTTATAATCAATAACATTGAACAAAAATGAGCAGAATTTAACAAAAAATAGTTCAGTAAATTAACAAAAATGAACAACAAACAGTTTCGACCACAAAGCAACAAAATGAGTAAAAGTGAACAAAATAATTAAGAAAATTCTCAAAAACCAATGATACGACCAAAACTGGATGAAAAAAATCAACAAAATAATTAACAAAATGCTCAAAATGAACAAAATAAAAAATGTTTTCAAAATACATGAGACTCTAAACAAATCTCTGTAATGAAGTTAGTACTTAAGTATTTTTTAATCAGATACTTTTTACTCATTTATGATTACTTCTACTGGAGTACCTCTGATTTCCGACGGTCGTGAACGCGTCGCCGGTGAGTGGGCGGGACTTCGAGAATCCCATCCTGAGTCACGATCAGAGGGAAGCGGTGATCCATCACAGCCGCTTTCAGGACACCACACACGGGCTCCGGCAGCGCGTTTCACCGCTTGAAGAACCCGCATCGACGCCGCACAACGAACCCAGCAACATGACGGTTCCGTGGGTGTGAGCGGACACTCTGCCCCGGGGCCTCCATGGTCCTTTTCCCGGGGATGCAAGCCGAGGCGCAGCGCGTCATACCGGGACAGCTGCTCGACATGTTCGAGTCGTCGTGGAGGGTGCGGAACATTTGGGACGGGGTTCGGCTGGAGGTGGCGGAGGACCGCAGCCCCGTGGTCCTGCACAGCTTCACCCACCTGGACCCGGACCTGCCGCTGCCCGTGGAGGTGAGGCGGACAGGGAGGCTGCAGGAGAAGGTGATGGGAGGTCCGTAACGGGCCATTTAGTGGCTGCGATGATCCGGGATGGAGAGTTTGTGAACGGGATTATTTATTATAAAATTTAGATCTGATTTCATTTGATTCCTAGCGATTATAAACATATCAATGCACAAAAAGCAAACGCAAGAGTATATTAACAGAAGGTCATTACATATGAATAATACTGAAACCGTGATCAAAATACTGTAATGCAGAGAATTAACCAAAATGATAAGAAAAATAAAGCACAGGCGAAAAAAAAAAAACACAAAAATGAAGGGTCAAGAAAATGAACAAAAATAATTTTTAAAAAAATGGACAATGATGCAAAAGTTTAACAAAAGATCAACAATGGACAAAACTATCAACAAAATTAAGTACATGAACCATAAAACGAACAAAACATTAGCAGAACTCATTTTAATTGACACAAAACCATGGAGAAAATTAATGAAAGGATAAAAATTAATAAAAAATTATGAACAATTGAACAAATGAATAACTCAGTTTGGAGAAATAAAGACAAAGCAATAAATGAATCAAAAAACGAACATGATGCTTAAGTGATTATTTTTATTCTTTTTCTTAGTCTTCGGGGACATTTTTCGCAGCTTGAACATGTACGAAAAGTCCTGAAAACTTGCGCACGTCCTTCTGTCCAAACTGCGAATCCTAGGTCAAGGTGCTCGGGTGCCCAGGACTTCCTCACTAGCGCCACCTTTTGGTGCATCACAGCAGGTCCCGTCCTAAGGATACGGTTTTAGCACCACAAAGGTCCACATGTTGAAATAAAACTATATTTGGCTACAAAATAGTGGTTTAAGATATTTTCAGGGAAGTGTTTGGTGGATTAAAATAAAAATCTGCGGTCGATTTATCAAGATGAAGCCCATGTATAGATTTGATCAGATTATTTTGGACATGCACGGATGCAGTGTCTGCATAACTTTTTATGTCCTTTTCACGCAGTTACATTTCAAGCCATAATGGATGTTCTGGACGTTCACTTCCTTCATTAAAATCATCAAAATCCTTTCGTGTTCGATCATAAACCGAGCTGTCAGTCAGTTTCTCCTCCATCATGGTGCGGAGAACTTTAACGTTATGTCCCGCCCCTTCTCGAGTTTGATTGGTTGGCGAGTTGGCAGTGATGACTGAGCATTGAAATGCCCAGCACACAGCGATTTTCATTGGTCAGCGCAAACAATGCCCTGTGCTGAGATCGTGATCCGGATCGCCTACAAAATCTAATCACCTGTTCCTTCTTCCATTGCCTGAAAATTTAACCAAAATCTGACCAGAACTTTTTGAGTTATGTTGCTAACAGACAGACGGACAAACCAACGCTGTTGAAAACCTAATGAATGAATGGATGAAATAACAAAATTAAACATGCTATTTGTGCGCGTTAATTATTTATTATGAGACAGCAACATGCGGCAGCCAAATACAGACACAAAAACATAAAATTGTGATATACCAGAACATGATTTTTATGTTTTCTGGCTTACCTTGTTAATTTCTGGTTCATTTTTGTTAATTTTCTGTGATTGTTCGCTCATTTAATTTGAATTTGTTCATTTTTACTCATGCTAATTTGTTTCTTTTTTTTTTTTGCATTTGAAAGCAATTTATAAACATGTGGAGGCAGAAAAAGCTTGAATACAAGAGTTTATTACCGTACTAAAAGATAGATACTACAGATAATAGAGTATATGCACCAGGTTGGTATTATAACCATTCTATGTGGAAATGCAGTTATAAGCAAATGAGAAACAGTTGGGTGAATTAATATCATGCAACAATACATATGTAAAGAATAATGTTATTTCTTTATTTTAACATGCATAATGACATTGTTGGCTGATAATTTCTATTAAAAAAAATCAGACCTGAGTTTAGGCTTTGTTTGAAGTCTTTTTAAATGAAAAAGTAACTAGTTTATTACATTTATGAGCAATTTGAAACCATATAGTTCTCTGAGAGTTGATTAAAAATCATGTCCTTTTTTTGTTTAGAGCTGATAGTAGTACTGTATTTTTAAGGCTTGTAACCATTTTAAATGAAACAAACCACTTTATCGCATTATTGACCAATTCATTTACAAATATACTCTTATATTGGTAGACAATCATGTTATTTCTTATTTATAGCTGCTACTTAAGATGTCGTGTGTGGATTAATGTAATGTTTTGAAGGATTGTAAAATTTTTGAAATGAAAACATAACTAGTTTATTGCATTTACAAACAAATAATACACAGCTGGATGCACAAACAGTCTACAGAAAAGTGTGTATTTGTTGATTTTTATTTACAGCCACAACAGATAATGACATAGGCACAAATATTGTATGTTTAAGACATTTAACATGACAAATAAATACATTTTAGGAAGGTAGCTCACAGCATATTTGTGTAAGATTTCTTGTTTATTGCTACTACAAGTGATGACAAACTCGTAATTAATCTTATATTTTTAAAGCTTAAATGAAAAATGAACTCTCATATTACATTAATAAACAATTTATAACCAATTTAATGCACAAAAACCTTATAAGCTGAGTATATTTGGAGAAATTCTTGTTTTTTTTTTTTTTTGTTTTTGCTTATAACCGTGACAATCAGGCACCTTACGTTGTATTTAACCATTTAAGTTGAGAAATTCACAAATTTATTATCTTTATAGGCGATTTACTAACATTGCGCAGAAGATCCTGTTGTTTTTTTGTTTGTTTTACTAATATTCGGTGTAAAATGGGTGAGTTTATTACATTTAGGTGTGATTTATACTCTAGGTAATGACACTGTTTTGTTGAATCCCTGTTGTTTTAAGATTAATGTGTGCATTTATAAACAGAAATGGAAGGTGATGAGTCATCCTGGTTAAGACTCTACGTGACGGCGTCCTAATCCTGTGTTTTTGAACCCTTTAGACCTGTCTTGCACCGGCGCTGATGCCGTTAAACGGCGTCCAGTGTTTGTAGGATACAGGGGCAGACGGTGATGTAGAGTGATGAGGACGTTGTCGCAGACAGTTACAGTTACACCATGACTTGCTGTTTCATCCCCGCCCCCCACTTTGATTCATTTGAGGCTGAGCAGAGACGTCAGGACACGTTGCATTCTGGGTAGCATAGTTTGAGACACGCCTCAGTCTACGGTTACCATTAGATGCAGAGAGTGATGCTCGGCAGTCGACAAAGAGGGTCATAGAGCACGATGGTGATAAGTGTTTAATGGCGGAACACGCAGTTCTTCATAATGCACGCTTGTTTTCTGATTCACCATGTTTTTTTATTCTGTTTCAGCTTTCTGATGTGGACATGAGTTCATTTAGTGACTTAAACTAGTGGCATATTTAACATGTACATCCTCATTCATAAGTCAACTCACTAAATCCCTGACATCAGTGACGGTTCACTGCTTCGCTCTAATTTAAGGTTGATGTGTTTCTTTAAAGCCCCGTATTTTAACGCTTAGTCATACAGTCACTGGCCACTTTATTGGGTATACCTGTCTCGTACTGGTTGGTGGTACACTCTGTGGTCATAAAGGGATGGGCGTGGTCAGCAGCAATACTCATCTCAGCCCAGTTAGGACTAAAGATCCCGAAGAAGATCCGATCAGGAGCCTCGTTGACTCCGACCACCTTCAACTCCTCGGACAGGAAGCTCACACAGCGCCCC
>JAQQAE010016415.1:0-11769 GCA_029823295.1 Pseudamia nigra
CGAGGACTAAGGGGTAGAAAATGGATGGATGGATGGATGGATGGATACACGTGTGAGTAAATGGATGGGAGTTATTTTCATTTTGTTCTTATTTTATTATTTTGTTGCTTTATTGATTTCCATTGTATTGGGGTGACACAGCAGTGTAATATGACTGAAACACAGTGAAAATAACTCCTCCTCTTTGAGGTGCAGAGCCAAATGTAACTGAGTAGAAGTGCATTTATTCCATCACTGATGTAACTCAGCAAGAGTAAAATGTATTCTGAAAAACAGTTATTCTCAAAAGTACATCTGTTTGGGAAAAACTACTTAAGTACATGTAATCGAGTAAATATATTTGTTCAGTATCCACCTCTAGTGATGTGTTTATTTGTTTTTTTCTTTACATTTTGATTTAACGTGCAACTTTACCCACATTTTAACTCTGTCGTCTGCATGAGCTTTAAAAGTCAAATAAAGTTTGAGAATGCAGTGATTAGTGTTTGAACGTCCAGGTGTGAATGTGAGATAGGAGGTGTTCGGGGGTATAAGGAGAACAGAGAATCATAGAACATATAGAACATGTTGAACATATACAGTATATCATACCATATATTACCATGTGAGGAAATGAAAGCAAGGACACTTTGATTTTGTGTTTACCACCTGAAAAGTCCCCTTAAACTTATCAAATTTCCGCGACTAACGGTGTGAATCTGCAGCCTTTGGTGTTGTGCCTTTATAGTGTGTTACCATATTATTTCAGATTCAAGCTGAGAAGAAAATGACAGACCAAGGCCACAGTTTTACAAGGTTAAATCACTGTTCCTGCATGAGTTTCACGTTATGAGTTAATTCAAACTGTCATAAAATGAATGAGGTTAGATTTTTGAGTCTGACAGAATGACAGGTGGGCTGTTCAACCCCCGCTAGAGATTTGTTCTACAAATATGTCAGAAAAGTAAAATCCCCAAATCATCAGCACAGTGGAAAAGATTTACAAGATTTCAAGGAAGTAGTGAGCCATTTTCACCAGTTGTCACCTACAATATCCTGTTTTTATATGTTGATTGATTTTTATGTGTTATATTAGACTTAAGTCACACAAATCCATTTACAGCTGAAAAAACAATGCATTTCAGGGCTTAGTGTCATTTTAATTGTTCTAATCAGTACAGAAACAAAGGCAAATCATCATTAAATGTCACAATATAATATCACAATGGCAATAATGATCCCCCAGCCCTTGCTTAAAATGCCCTCTTTTTGGTGCCGTTCTCTGCGAGTGTGTGCACTGGGTGTCGAGTGTCCTACTTTGTGGCGGCGCGGTGGCGTCGTGGCTCTGACAGCAATGACAGATTGAGATGGGCTGCTGGTACTCTGAGGCCCGGAGACAACAGTAAAGCCTGGGGGATCTGAGTCTGACAGGTAGACAGAGGAGACGCAGAACTTCATTAGAACGACCGCAGGGAGGAGCTTTGAATATCACATCAGACCCACAGTCCAAACACGAAACATGCTCACGCTTTCAGATTTCCGTTCTGCTGATGTTTCACATGTAAGAGATGAATTCACGTGTAGGGCTGTTAAATGTTTGCATCATCTCGTCACATGTTTTACGTCGTCAGCTTGCTGCGTTTTCATATTGGTTCATCTTTTCCACCATTTTTGTTTTATTGCATCATTTCCATCCTGTTGCATCTTTTAGGTCATTTTCATCTTCTACTGTATTTTCCGCAATACTTAATAATTTTTAACTTGCCATGTCTTTGTAAGTCATTTTTTTTATGTTGGCCTTGTTATACAGTATTTCATATATGTCTTGCAGGAGTGTGTTGTGCCTCAGCAAAAAGTTAGTACATCTCAATTTTGAGTTCAGTAACATCTCAAGAATGTTTTGGGCTCACATGCTGATGCGTTTCAGAAACACTAGAGGACTGAAACTCTCTTGTCTTATACAGTATGTCTTTTCATTTAGATTTTGCTGCATCATATACAGTACTGCACATTGTTTTTGGTGCTTTCTGTTCCGTAATGTTTGCTATGTTGCATCTTTTACATCATTTTCATCTTGTTGCATGTTTTCCATCCCTTTCATTTTGTTGTATGTTCTCCTTGTTTTTATTTTGTAGCATCTTTTACACCATTTTATCTTGCATCTTTCAGGTTGTCTTGAACTTGTTACTTTTTTAGGTAATTTTATATTTGTGGGTCTTCTACCTTTTTTATGTCATTTTCATCTTGTTTTGTTTTTAGCCTTTTCATCTTGCTGTGTCATACATTATTGTCATTTCGGTTTTCATTTACTCTCCATTTTTGTTGAATACATTTGTTGCATCTTTTACAGCCTTTTCATTTTGTTATGTCTTTTATGCCATTTTTAACTTCTTTTCAATTTTGTCATCTTATTACATTTTCATCTTTCAGGTTATTTTTATCCTTTGTCTTTGTGTTCTACACTGTTTTTTATCACGTCTTTTGTGACTTTCATCTTATGTTGCATTTTTTACGTCATTTTCATTTGGTTACATGTTTATGTCACCATCATCTTGTTTCATCATTTCGTTTCCTTTTATGAATAATTTAACTGATTGTTTTCATCCTGTTACATCTTTTACATTATTTTCCACTCATGACATCTTTTTCTTTTGTTTTAAACTTGAATCTTTTACATCATTTTCTATACGTTACATTCATTTTTTTGTCTCCAATCATCTTGTACATCATTGTAGGTTTGTTTTAGGTATGTCATTTGGATTTTATTTTACGTTTTACTACGTTTTGATTATTACATCTTTAACATTGCTTTCCTCTTTTATACATTTTCACCTTTCCTTTTGTTGCATCTTTTATATCATTTGCATCTTATTTTGTCTTTTACATCACTTTTGTTTTATTACATTTCTCATGTTATTTCCTCTTTCATAACATTTTTGTTTTACTACATCTTATATGTTTTTCATATTGTTACTTTTCCTTACTGTCATAGTCATGTTTCATCTATTATGCTCTTCTTTGCCCTTGTTGGATTTTTTTATTGTCATTTTAACCTTGTTTTATCTTGGGGTTTTTTTTTTTTTAATAAATTATTTAACTGTCTCCTAGGGCTTTCATGGATCAAAAATAATGAAATGAACAAAAAAAAAGAGCCAAATTAAGAAGCCAGACACTACAGCTGTGCTTTGTATTGTTGGGTTTTGCTTAGTGTCACATTTTCATCGTGTTTTATTTCATTTTTTTGCCTCTTTGTCATCGTTTTCAGCTGCATCTGGCAGTTCTACTCCGACATCACATCCCAGTTTGATCCAAACATCCTCCCGTCACGTCGATAGAGCTGTACCTCGAGATGTATTGCTGATTTTTTCAGTGTTGGCCAAGCATGTTTACGCTGTCTCTCTTCTTCTGAGGCGTATTGCACTGAAAGGCACAAGTGGGCTGTGGAGAGAGCTGAGTGATGCTCTGAGACAGTCGTGGTTCAAAGGGACTGTCTGCATAGAGAACGGGCTCTAATTTTAACTTGGAGACAGAGGGGCTCATGAAACAGCTCTGCACCCGACTACAAGCTCAATTATTCATCAACACAAGAAGTCTCTCAACTAAAAAGCCTGACACGTTATTCGTTCCCCCTCTTCTTCTCCCATGCTGTTTCATTCAAACTCAAACCATCCTCCCACACACAGACCAAAGCTCTGCAGTACCCTCATGTTGAACCACACAGTGCCCTCCAGAAACGCAGCATGGCTTCTTAAACACGAGGCAAAAACACACATAATGAGGTGTGTACTGTGCCCAGGAATCTTTACAACCAATCAGTTTTTAAACTCAAACTCAAAAGCCGCAGTTCAGAAATGCAAACTAAAATTATGCAGCTCTGCGACCCATTTCCAGAAAAGTTGGCTCGCTATGTAAACTGTTAACAGAGACAGAATGTGCTAAAACTTCACATTTAATTGAAAATAGCCCAGAAACAACATGTCAAATGTTGAAACTGAGAGAAATATTTGTACTTTTGAAAATGCTCGTTTTGAATTTGATGCCAGCAATGTGTTTTGAAAAAGTTGAGTCCGTGGCAAGAAAATGCTGGAAATGTTGTGAAATGCTTCAAAAACACACCTGGTGGAAGTTCTCACTATTAAGTACATTAATTACATGACTGGGTATAAAAAAGAGCATCCTTGAGAGGCTGAGTGTTTCTGAGGTAAAGATTGTGACTTTATGACGGGTGCAACAAATTAAGGATAATTCTTCCTTGGCATAAAATGTCAAATAATTTTGGGATTTTACATGTACATTTTATAATATCATTATTATTTCTCTACACCATTGACAAGGTTGAAAACCAATACTGGGTGAATGTGATCTATGATCCCTCTGATGACCCTGTATTAACAACAGTCATGATTCTGTAGTTGACTAAGGAACACTTCCATAAACCACTGTCATATTGTCATAGTTCATCAGTGCATCTACAAATTAAAGTTTAAATTCGATGCAATGGGGAAACCCTATTTAAACCAGATGCAAAAACAACACCAAATTCTCTGGGTCTGAGCTCAATTAAAAAGGACTGAAGCAAAGTGGAGAGGGACCATTCAGCTTTTTATCAGCATCTGTATCTGTGATGGCTTTTGAGTGCAGGAGGGGTGCATTAGAGCACACAGCATAGCTAATCTGCAGATTTGTGGCCACGTACATGCTGCCTTTTTCAGGAAACACCTTTTATCTGCCTGCCTGAACTGGCCTGCCTGCAGACATAACTTGTAACAGATTGAAAATGTTCGTTGCAATGTAAAACTCTAAACACAACTAATAAAATGAACTAAACCGAGTGGCCGTGGCTGAGGAAATACAGCGGGTTGTCCAATAACTAGAGTGTTGGAGGTTCAAACCCCGCTCCATCCCAGTCATTGGTGCCTTGAGCAATCCACTTTGCCTTGTATGTGTGTTGGGTGATGGTCAGAGAAGCTGTTGGTGCAGACTGGCAGCCACATTTCCGTCATTCTGCCCCAGAGCACCTGTGGCTACAGATGTAGTTTACCACCACCAGTGTGTGACTGTGAGTGAACGAATAATGGATTCAGTGTAAAGGGCTTTGGGGTGACTTGGGTGTAATAAAAAAGCTCTATATAAATCCAGTTCATTATTGTCGTTATTATGGACAGCTGAAATCCTATGAACATAAGGCAAGAATTGGGAAAACACTCCACTTAAAAATTCTAGCAGTTTGTCTCCGCAGTTCCCGAATGATTCGAGAGTGTTGTTAAAAGAAGAGGTGATGCAACAGAGTAGTCAACATGACCCTGGCTGACCTTTTTTGGAAAGCATACCTGGCATGAAGTTAAAAATGAGTCTGTAAATGTCAAAACACCAAAGACTTTGCTTTTTCCAAATTTGATATGTTGACCTTGCAATATTTCCAATCCAGTTTGGGCTTTTAATGATCACATTCCCTTTCTATTTACATTTTACAAGGTAACTCAAGTTTTTTGGTAACAGTAATTATCTGCAGAATGAATATTTTAAATAAGTTACCCCTGAACCATTCTTGGAAGTCATGGAAGTCTTGGAAAATGTTGTTTATTATTGAAAAAAAAAAAAAAAATACACATATGTACAAATGTATCCATGAAGTTAACAAAATTGTCAACAAAACCAACAAGTAACTAAACCACAAACAAAATAAGCAACAAAATGAACATCTCTAACATAATGACACTGAAAACCAGAAGAGCTGTTGTGATGTGACAGTTGCCGCTGTGAGATCCACTGAGCGTCCGTGATTCCTAGGAACATGGTGGACCGATGACCTTGGTGTGAAACATCAGCTTGTGTGTCGCGCTGAGTCACCGCCACATTCCTCGCACTCTGTAAACACACACAAGTGTGAGGCAACGCCGCACAACACTCGTGAAACACACAGGTTATGTAATGCTTGAATCATGGTGTACTTAGCTGATTGTGCTCTAGATGTGCCACGGTGACAGCAAATCACACTTTAATGAGCACAAAGCATGGAGAGAACGCAGGAGAGGACACACACTTATGTAAGTCTTCACCTCGTTCTTCTGTTTGCCTGAATTCAGAGCAGGTCGCCGACCGGCCTCCAGGCACAGCTCATTTAAAAATCACATTTACATAAAACTGTAAGGGTTTCTTAAAATGGCACAGACGACTTCAAAAGACTTTTAAAAGTAGCAAAGTCCTTCAGCGGACAGGGCTCAACTTTACTGGAAGTTTAGATGGGTTTTAACATTTTAGGACGAGTTGTTTGATTGAATATTTGATCTGTTTGGTCACATTTAAAGGCCCATTTATACTCCATGCTAAGTTTGCGTACGTATGCGGGGGGGGGGGGGCGTTCCCTCCACCCTAAGCGTACATTAAATACCCTTTTTGGTACGTTTTCGAGGAGCTTATGGATGTGTACTTTGACGCAGAAAACGGAACAGAACCACCAAAGTCGTAGGGGCGGTGTTGTGCAGTACAGCCCCTGTGGCAGAAGCAGAAGAAGAAAAAGCACAGAACGCAACATAAATGCTGGAAGAATAACAGAAATGGCTCAACTTTTTGAGGAGAGGCTGTGCCACGTGTATATTAGTGTCATCCTGGGTGACATCTTGGAGCCAAAAAGAGGATGCAACCATATTTGGACGAACGGCGACACTGCACGTGGACCGCAGGGAAAGCTAACTATCTGCTAGCTTACAGACGCGCTAATACTTCACCAAGCAGTGCTAGAAAGTCATATTCAGTATTATTAGTGTAAACACTTACCCACAACTGCAGATAAGTGCATCTCAGGTAAAACTACGACCCAGGGGGCAACGACTGGGGCTGTTCAATGAGGCCAATGCCGAAGTAACTTTACGTTGTAATCCCACCGCTTGGCCGCTGGGGAACCAATCGTCTGGCTCCAAGAAGCTTTTTTCCCCATAGAGATACATTGGACTTCTATCTGAAAATACTAAGTAAATAAGTTATTTTCATGGGTCATCATGATCTCAAACATTTTATTTGGACCCTGTAATAAGTAATGTGATGGTCCATCTTTAACTTTTTGCTTTGTTATTAAGATAATACGGCAATAATCCGACAAATGACTGCCGTGCTGGGGTTTGATTGACATGTTGCTGTAGCAGCAGCTCGCTATAGCAAAGTTGGACCAATTTGGACCTACGTATGTTCTATTTATTCAATATGTTCACAGTTATACATGAGATACACTCGACTGCAGCTGTGGGTAAGTGTTTACACTAACAACACTGTGATATGACTTTCTTTGACACTGTGTGGTGAAGTTTACTGCAACAGTAAGCTAGCGGCTAATATTAGCTCTCCCATGAGCCCCTTGGCATGAACGCTTCGTAAGCCCTGCTGCCGTTTGTCCAAATATGGTTACATCCTGTTTTCGGCTCCAATATGCTGTCCAGGAAGTGACAAGTCGACTGGCCTCAAAACGGCCCTTCAGAAACCAATGGGTGACGTCACGGTCACTTTGTCCATAATATATACAGTCTATGGTCCGACTCCACCGGCGAGACTAGTTACCATAGCAACATGTAATCAAACCCCGGCACAACAGAGATTTGTCGGATTATTTGCCATAATATCTTAATGGAGCAAAAAGATGGACCAGATCACTTGTTAGAGGGTCCAAATAAAATGTTTGAGAGCATAATGACTCATGACAAAACATTTTTCACTTAGTATTTTCAAAGAGAAATCCGATGTCAGAGCAGTCTGAACTCGACACTGCCCGCTAGCAGATGTGTTCCATATGCATCGGAGTATAAATGCGAGCGACGTTTGGCAATGTTTGATACGCAACACACTTAGCTTAGAGCCTAAATGGGCCTTAACCCTGTCTGGAAGAATGAAGTGAGTAAAATGATGATAAAACATGACACAGTGAGTGGGAAAAGATGCAAGAAGACACAAATGACATTAAAAGCGTGAAAACACATAACGTAAAAGCTCATTCGTGTCATTTTAGAAATAAAGACAAAATGATGAAAAGGACACTGAAGACAAAAAAAGATGCAAAAAAGAGAAAAAAATTCTTTCTAATTTAGTCATTTTTAAAATGTGAAACTTAAGACTGTACTGTACAAGTTATTTTTGATGTATTCTGCTTGTTTTGTTCATTTTTCTTAATTTTCTTGATTATTTTGTCCACTTTTTCAATTTTTCTACATTGTTGATCATTTTGGTCATTTTCTCCAATTTGTTGATTATTTCATCTATTTTTGTTGACTTTTGTCTGTTTTTGCCAATTGTTCTTTTGTTGTTGTTGGAGTATATTTATACAGTTTGGGTGATTTTTGTCAGTTTTTGTGTCCATTTTCATTCATTTTGTTATTTCTATTGATTATTTTGTTCCCGTTTGTTCTTTTCATTTATTATTTTGTTCATTTTATTAAATATATTAGGATTGTTTTTGTCACTTTGTTGAGTACTTAGGGTATTTTTATTCATATTGTTCATAGATTTGTTAGGTGTATTCATTCATTTTTTTTCCGGTTTGTTAACTATTTTGTTTGTTCTTGTTCACATTTGTTGAATGACTTGTTACTTTGTCTTATTTGTTTTTCTTTATTATTGATTGTTGGTTTCACTGGTTATCTTGTTCATTGGTTCATGAGTACTTTTAATAAATTTGGAGGATTTTGTAGGTAGTTTTGTATATTTTTCTCATTTTGTTGAGTGTTTTTGTTATCTCTATTAATTATTTTTGCTCATCGCTGTTCTTTTTATTGATTTTCTTTTATTTTTGTTCATTTTGTTGATAGTTTTGTTATTATTTTTATTTTATTTTGCTATTATTTTGTATTGATAACTTCCTCATTTATTGTTGATTTTGTTGGTTATTGTGCCCATTGTTGATCATATGGTGAATTATTTTTTGGTATTTTTGTTCATTTTTATTCATCTTATTGCATTTTATTTCATTTTTGTTACTTTCTTGTGATTATTTTGTTCATTTCTTTTGATTGTATTGATTGTTTGGCTATTTTTTGAATATTTTGTTCATTTTTGTTATTTTCTAGTGGTTATTTTGTGCATTTCTTTTCATTTTCTTGTTTTGTGTACTTTGTTGATTATTTTGCTCATGTTGGTTCTTCTTTTTAATTGTTTAGTTCATTTTTGCACATTTTCTTTTTTATTTTATTTATTTTTACTACTATAAACAAAATAATCAACAAAATGAAAGAAACATCCCCAAAATTATCAAGGAAAATGACCAAAATTCTCAAAAATTGAAAAAAAAAAAAAAAATTGAGAAAATTAATCAACATGGCCAAAAAAAGTTCTACCCATGTCGGGAAAGTCAGATTTAATGAACCAATCACAACCATGCGGTGAATTATAGCAGACCATTTTTAAAAGGTGAACATTTGAGTTGACATCTGAAAAATGTCTGTGCACGTAGCAGCTATTTTTGATCTAGCGGGAGGAAAATTAAAATCGACGACCGTGGTAATAAGGTCAGCTATAAAAAAATCTTTTCTTGTGTAAAGCACATTAAGAGGTGCTGCAGAGGGGGAAGATGCATAATTTTCCAACATTCATATCATATTCCACCTCGTCTTTTGTTGCAGTCAGCTTAGCGAAGTAATCCCGCTTTGATCACAGTGTGTGTAAACTATAATCTCAGGTAAAGGCCATGTTCATATGAGGATAATAACTGCAGCTACAGCCAAATTAACATCTGGCCTCCGCTAACGTGATGACACACAAAATGCTTGTTGTGTTTGTTGTTCGGATAAAGACCTGTCAACTTGTTACAAAGCCAAGATTAATTGCAGCAGTTGAGGCGATCCTGAACGCAACTCGGCTCTGTATTGATGGGGTTTCCTTTGGCCCGTTTAGCCTGCCGAGCCTTTGGGGATTTGAACATTCAGAGCAGCCCAAGGCCAAAGTCTGCACATCTATCATGTGAATTACATCACTTACACCATCAAAGGTCGGCCGCATTAGGAGATGTAAGGAAAACGTGTGTTTTCTGCAGGTTTTGGCACTAAAGCAGCGTTTTTGGATCAAGACCCAAAAAAAGAAACCTAGCATCTCCTTTGTATCCAAACTAAAAAAAAAAAAATCCACATAGCTTGGCATTTTTATGCATTTACCATTTAAATGTAAAAGATAAGAAGATATATAAGAGTGAATGTTGAACTTAAATGGTGTGGATGAAATTTGTTGTAATATGAATGGATAAAAATGGAGATGTTTAGAATAATCAAAAAAGATATATAAATAGATCCATATGTTAGATGCAGTGGCGTACAGGGGTCAGCTGCAGAATACCCAGGAGGTGTTGGTTTTTTTGTGTTGACCTCTTCTGGTGGCCTTAGTTACAGGCTCTTTTTGTGTTGTCTTTACTTAATTGTAAAATAAAAAATTGTTGCTTAACATGGAAAATTTCTTACTTTTTTGTCATAATTTTTCATATTTTTCATTTTTTCATATTTGTCGTTACGTTGCCCTAATTCCCCCCAAGTCATTTGTAACATTAGGAATATAACTGCATCCCACAGCATTATGCGTCATCCGAGATCTATCAAGCCCATATTATTGTCATGTCAACCATTTGTTTGTGAACTGCTGCTCTGAGGCCAATCAGGTTGACGCTTCCTGGATGACAATTGAAACGTAACGACTCGCTAAAACTTCAAGCATTGCATGACTAAGGCTACGTTCAGACCACAGACAAAATCAGATTTTTTTTTCACCACATGTGACCCATATCTGATTTTTTTCATGACAGTCTGTACAGCACAAATCAAATTTTTTTCATATGTGGTGCTAAATCGCATATGTATCCGATGTTTTTCAAAACGACCTCAGTCTGAAGCTTTTCATCTGACTTTTACCTCATTGAAATGAGACACATCTCACAATTCTGTGCTGGAGGAGGTGGGGTGTGTCATAATCAGATGTAAACAGTGGCCTTTGAATCACTCTGATTTAACATAACGTGAACAACCACGCAAAAAATCGGAATTGAGCATTAAGACCCGCAGTGTGAACGTAGCCATATTTATACTGCGGTGTTGTTCAAGTACGCACTGAACCACAACTGCAGTTGAATGTATCTCAGGAAAAACTGTGCTCAACAAAAATGAAGAAAACAAGTCAATGTGCGAACGTGAACAAATAATCAAGAATGTGAACAAAATTAAATGAATAAAGAAAATGTGCGAAAATGAACCAAATATCCGGGAAAGTGAGAAAAAACGTATAGTGAAGAAAATTAGTCAAAATAGAAAAAAATTAAAGTTAGAACAAAATTAGAACAAAATAATGAAGAAAATAATTTTAAAAAATAAGCAATAAAATGAACAAAAATATACAAAATTACCAAGAAAAACAAATGAAAATGAAAATAAGCAAGAAAGTGAGCAAAACAGTTGAAACAAAACTGAAGATAAAACACAATACCAGAAGTGAAGAAAACTGGGGATAAAATTGCATTATTTCTGCATCTATGTGCCTTTTGTAAGAGTTCAAACTGTGTTTTTTTTTTTTTTTTTTGGAGCGTGACACATGCACATTTTACAAATATGGAGTTGGACCCACCTCCCCCTGATATCTACTCTACTTGAGGCAGGACCTCATCCCTGACCCGGAGAGAGCACTCCACCCTTTTCCGGCTGAGGACCATGGTCTAAGACTTGGAGGTGCTGATTCTAATTGTAGCTGCTTCACAATCGGCTGTGAACCGCTCCAGTGAGAGCTGTAGGCCACGGCATGATGAAGCCAACAGAACCACATCATCTGCAAAAAGCA
>JAQQAE010016416.1:0-11768 GCA_029823295.1 Pseudamia nigra
GGTGGTTCTGTTGGATTTACTCTCTGTATAGTCATGAGGTCTCGGCCTCGAAAATGAAGCGCCTAGAGATAATCAGCGATTATGATTGGCGCTATACAAATAAAGATTGAATTGAATTGTCTTTTGAATCGTTAGATGTTGTTTACCTGTTTTCAGTCGTGACTACTTGTTGCAAACACAAAATACAAGCAGAGCACGGCGTTAGCGTTGATGGCCTACTCTAGCCCATTGTCTGTATACTCAAGACAACGGCGTTACTTTCAAAATATCACTGTTTATCACCATCGGGATAAGTAACGTTAAAGATGCTTTCGTGTTAAGTCAAAAACACTCACCATCCTCTGTCATGTTCTCGGTCGGTTTTCATTTGACTGAAACATGGCCCTTTTTGATTGAAACACTTCTAATCATAGCGATTCCCTAGCCAATCAGTGGCCTGCAGTCTATGTACGTCACGGACTCTACTCACTCAGCTGGCTTGAACCCGGGTAGAGCAGGTACTATGACCTAATGGAAACACTCACAAAGCCAGCTGAGTCGAGTAGAGCCGAGTAGGTATGGGGACTTGTCATTAGCAACAGAAAGTGAAACCAAAATGAAAGAACAACTTTCAGCTTTTCATTTTCAGAACGAAGCCATTGCATTCAATATTAAGCTTTTCAGTATCCATAATATGACACAATTTTATAAATACTGTAGGTGTAATTTTGGTAAAGAAAAAAGGCAGGCACTGCATGCATGTAATCATAAACTGAACTGACCACTGACCATGATTTTACTTGGGTTGTCTTTTTTTCTATTAAACTATATGTTCTGCTGTTGAAGGTGAATAAAAACATCAATCATAGTTACTGACCTTACCAGCTGACAATGTTACTCATTGTCGATATTTTCTTTAAAATGTTTGCGTAAGTCAGCTCTATAAATTAACATTTGTAATGTCTTGATGGCTGCAGGAAGCAGGGGTCTGCACCTCTGATGAATGCTTTGTAGTTGAAAATGATTAATCCTCCTAAACTCATCTACTGGTAGCAAATACATGTTGCTATGGCAACCTTAAATGATGTTATACTGTGACATATGCTGGTGAACTGAGTCCTAAATTAGATTTCTCATTTTTCCAATTTTTGCATGATATAGCTACACTTTCAGTTAGGTGTTCATTGTTGCAAGTTAGTTACACATGATTTATCCCGAAAGCAAAAAAATCAAACGAAAATTGAACTGAGCAAGCAATGATTTATTTCAGAAAATATCACATTTAACTTAATTTTTAACTCCATTATTCCACTGAAAACTTAAATATTTCATTCAACCACATCAATCTGACAATGAAACAGAAACTAAGTATGTTTTGCTTAGTGTTGGAGTAATATTTTGTAAACAGTGAAGCAGTTTTGATGGGTTTCATACTAAACACTAAAATAGCCTCAGCTGAACTTAAATTCTATCACTAAACAGGCGTATTGAAAATGTATTCGCTATCAGAAGGTTATCCTTGGGATACAGACACACAAACAAAACATTGCAAAGCACTCATGCACTGTTGCCTTCTGGCACATATATTTTTGCATGTTGTAACATCTCAAAAAATTAATGATTTATCCGGGATCAGCCTGCAGAGCTGTGTTTATTAGGGTGTGTTCAGAAGGCTCTGAAAAGCTGATTTGGCATGTATCCCAGGTGGAGGAATGAAGTTTGGGCTTCTCTCTCAAGGCTGGCGAGCTCCTGGACTGTTGGGGCCAGAACATCCACATGACCCTTGTAGTTACCACCTACATAAAAGTAACAGATGTGCTGGTTAGCATAATTGCATAAACACAGTGAATATAATATATGCGAACAGAGACTGGCCTGAGGTCATAATTAAAGTTTGTTATTAAAGTACTTTTTTTTTTTTTTTTAAACCATGGATAGATTTTTGGGTGGAAAAAAATTAGTGATTAATTATTCTTTGTCCAAAGATCATGATTATAGGTGTTTGTGTAAATGCAGGTGTCAATAATAGATTCAGTCTCTTAATGACACATACCTCCTAAAGCTCTGCGCTGACCGTAGCTGACCTTTCCATCAAACTCATCCACAGGCACTTTGATGTCTGGCTCGCACTGGGTGATGGTGCATTTTAAATGTTCTTCAATTTCTGACAGGAGCTTTGTTCACAAGAAAAGAAAAAAGGACAAAATGGAGTGAGTGCATGGTAGGGTAGAGTGGAGATGTCCTCAGATACAGACAAAAGGCCGTGTGTGTTTGAGCTGTCAGTGCTACCTAAATTTGGCAAACCCCTATGTATTGAATTATACTCCTGACACACACTCTCCAAACCCAGGAGCCCTGTTACTGCCAAGAAGACAAATGCATGTGCTGCTTACCAAATCACTTTAAAAGCCCCCCTGTTGAATTAGAGGCAGTGTCATACTTCAAAACAGCAAATTTAACATGCCACCTTAACTTGATTAAACTTGTGTTTGTTCACCTCTTTCTCGTTGTACCAGATGGTGCAGCCTCCGTCCTCTTTCAGCCTGGTGTTGTAACAACCTCTGCCTCTGTTTGGGCAAACATGGTACCACACCTGCACATGTGGACACACATACTTAAGAACATTTTCAGAATGCAATCTTCACATTCAGGCATCTGTGCAGTTCTAGAATTTATCACCTTCTCTTTTTCCATAGCAACCAAGGAGATGGCCAGTCCCATTCTGCAAGGTGAAAATGCATTTAATGGTTAGCGGTATGTTGTAATCATCCTACTAATTCTTCAGATTTTAGGCAAAATGTAATTAAAAAGCAACTTTGCATGGACAGGAATATGAAGTATAAAAGCAATTTAAGCATAAATCTAAATATATGTGGTAAATAAATATAAAAAAGGACCTAATTTTGACAGATTATTAAGTATGTAGGCCCCTGACCTCTCTGCTCTTCCAACTCTGCCAATACGATGGACATAGTTTTGCTTCTCATCAGGCAGGGTAACATTAATCACTGTGGAAAAAAAAGTTGTGAGAACTGACTACAGAACACAGATATGAATGCAGAGTACAGAAAAGATGAAAATGTTACCATAAGGAACTCCGCTAATGTCGATTCCTCTGGCAGCGACATCTGTGCAGATCAACAGCCTCACTTCTTTCCTCTGACAAAACAAAGAAACTGTAAATATAAAACAAGCTATACTGTCAGAGACCAACATAAAGCTGCAGTTTGTGTACCTTAAAGCGCTCCAAGTTATATTTTCGCTCATTGGGTTTACGGTCACCATGCAGACAAACGCAGGAAAACTGATGGCTTTTAGCGTCTGGACCTGATGGAAACAGACAAATACTGAGAAACTTTGTAAATGCTTCACAGGGGAAGGTGGTCACATTTTTACATACTTTCAGTCTTATTTTTCAACATGTGAATAAGCAACTTTGACTTGTACTACAGAAAACAAAAATATTCAATCCCATGAGTCACATTAAAAACAATGCCACCAGATTAAAATTTGCCAATAAGTTGCCACTGCCACTAATAGAGCAGAATTGAATACAATAGAATACACTTTATTGTGCTTATTATAATGCCTCGTACCGCCTCCTTGCTGGATGAAGTATTGCTCCATGTTGTCACAGTCGATCTTGGTGCGACAGAAGACTATGGCCTGGTCCATCTTGTGTTCTTTGATGGCTCTCACTGCGTACTCGCCCTTGAGAACTTTGATCGCCTCTGACCACATTTCTGGAATAAAAATGGACACATTCTTCAGTAACTGAAGGAGCACTCGTCACAATTCATAAAATGAAAATATCAACCTGCAATTTAAGAGCCCTTACCTGCACTATTGGCTCCTGGCCTGGTATTATCTTTCGTATGTACTTCATCAGTCTACCACATGACAACAAATCAAAGAACCACAAATGTAGTCCATTGGAAATAAATGAGATTAGGATGTGATGCATCTGACTTAGAAAAAAAGATGAATAAATAATCATAAAGTAGAAAGTTGTATTATCGGTCTGCAATACAGGACTTACCCGGATATGGTCCCTCCCCAGGCGCTCCCAAAGGCGGTCAGTTTTGGGGTTGACAGGCACCACAACATGGTGGACAGTCTCAGGAACCGAGTCCTCTCCCTTCAAGTCCACCCACGTGGGGAAATGCATGATGCGCTCAGATAACTTCTTCACATCAAATGAATGCAGGGTGGCTGAACACACAATCACCTGGAACAAGGGTAACATCTCAAGCACTGGGATTTAGAAATGGTAGTAGTAACATAAAAGTCATGCCAAGCTTTACCTGAAGCCTTTTGCCGTCAGAGGTGACCTGAGGGATTTGGTTATGGATCCTGTTGATGAAATCGGTGTAGCCTGCAGTCAGGAGGCCATCCTAGAGACACACAAAACCCAAAGAACAAACAGACTTACAATGACTTCACTCAGCAAAATAAAGAATATAAATATTACTTCCTCCACTACTCAGTATAAAGAGTAGTAGTGCATATAGATACCATATTTTCCGGACTATACGTTGCTCCACAGTAGAAGTCACACAAGCCAAAAAATGGATAATGAAGAGAAAAAAAAAAAAACAACATATATAAGTCGTACTGGACTATACATCGCTTTTTTTTGGGGGAAATTTATTTTACAAAATCCGACACCAAGAAGACACATTTCATCTTGAAAGGCAAGTTATAGTAATAATAGAGAACAACCAACTGAATAGGTGTCTTGCATGTTAATATATTGCATTAACAGTTATTCACATAACTATAGCATAAAGAACATAATCTAACAAGTTCACTAAACTCACGATTTCACTCCTAATTGCAAAATCCTTTAAATTCTTCATCCTCAGTGTCGCTTCTGAACAAATCCAGAGGTAGATGAAGTGCCGCTTCCTCCTCGGCGTGGCTGTCGTCAGATTCAGCATCAGTTCCATTTCCAATTATTCCAGCCTTTCTGAATCCTGACAGGATGATTTCATTTGTCACTCAAGTCCATGCCTTGTCGATCCAGCCGATGACTTGCTTGAAAGTTGCATTGCACATCCTCCCGGTTGCAGTGACGCTTTGCTCTCAGTGTGAAAATAACTAACACATAAAATGTTTTAATACATAAGTCGCACCCCTAGCCAGAGGATGAAAAAAAGTGCGACTTATAGTCTGGAAAATATGGTATCAAAAAATTTTACCTGTCACATAAAATTGTTAAAAATGCAGATGGGTTTTACATACACATTCATCCAGGACCAAAAATCGGACTTGGGACAGAGTGAGCTTCCCAGTGGATATGAGGTCATCCAGTCTGCCTGGTGTACCCACCACGATGTCAACCTGTGGAACAAGAGGACAAACTTAGACAACATGGAGAGCCATGAGAACACAGTAAAAATGTCTTTCAGCCATGATTCACTCTAATCAATTTAAATGTGACTTAAACTAATTTTGTGCTTTTCTTGGGACTGTGCATGTCTCATACCCCTTGCTCCAGAGCCGCCAGCTGTTCCTTAGCAGCCACACCACCAATCACTAATAGTTCCCTGGCAACAGATTTATTTTAAAATGATGGTGAATATTATTTGAGAGCAGCAGTGCCACCTACTGCTGTGACACGGTCATGACATACACTCAATATGCAGCATGTTAAATACAATTCAAGCATACAGTTTTCAAAAATAGCAGCAAATGCTTATGTCTTTCTGGAGTAAATTATACATAAAACCAGTCCAATAACAATTCAGCACAATATATCAACGTCACACCTGAGTTTGGGGTTTTCCACATATTTTTTAAATTGCTTGACATTGTTGAGGGTTTGCTCGGCTAATTCTTTCGATGGCTCGATGATAAGGGCTTTGGGTGCGTTGGATGTTGCCTTCACCTGGCTCACTTTGGCACTGCCTGCATAAACAGTAGAAAACAGGAAAGTAATTTGTCCCTAGAATCCATTACTGATGTACTTGTGCTTCTTTAAAATTTCTAATATAAATATGAATAAAATGTTTCAAGAATGTTTCCTAAATTAGAAATAATGAATAATTAAATGTGGTCTCTAGGTAACATCACGCTTTTGCTGCAACTATAAAATAGAGTTTTTTTAGTAGTTAGATAGTTTCATTATGTCCATAAAATGGTCTCCACACACCTGTCTGAGAAGACTTGACTGCATGACCTTCTGGGGCCTTGTCCAGGGCAATAAACCCACCCTTTGGTGGATGTTTGAAGTCCTCTCCTCCCAAGTTAAACTTCAGCTCTGCATTCTTGTTGACATAAAAAAAAAAGACCAGCTTAAATTATTTACTTTTGGAACATGTTGCTTTGTATGATTTTGGTGTGTTTTCTCTTAATACCTTTAGCACACAAGAAGCAAAGAAAGCCTGATTCTTCAGATTCTGTGGGATGTCAAAAGCCAAACCCAGGTCGTTACCTTGAAAAAGAGAAAGAACACACAACTTAGCAAATCCTTCTGATATCTTACATAATCACAAAGATGAGTGAGACTGTACCATTTTTGGAGAAGGAAATTTGAGCTTTTTCTAAATCCAAGTAGCATCCAATAGTGTCATGCATGGTGAACTCCTGGAAAGGGGTAACAAACAAAAAAGAAATAATGAAAATGAACTTTACAGTAGTTTACATATTAAAATGTTCTGTGATCTTTGCCTCTCCGTAGCTGTCAAACTGCTTATTGTGCGATTTCTTTCCAGTTCCACCAAAACCAAAACCGTATTTATCAGTTCCTAGGAAGACAAAAGAGGTTGGGACTTAAATTCTGTTCTACTTAGATTATGATTTACTGTGGACAAGAAGTGGCTGTTTCTGTGTTCTAAACCACATACCCAAGTCCAAGGCTGCCTGACTAGTGGACCAGCCTACACGACACAGTCCTTGGTCATGGCAGGTCACTTCATAATAGTACTTCCCTGGACACAAAAATAAAAAAGTAAGTTAAATACTTATTCTGTGAAGTTGTGGTTCCCTTGTGCACTTCATCAATTTGATCTTGATTTCTTCCACACATACATTTGAGATAAATATCAGTACTTATGAGGAACCCACCTTTTGAGACACCTTTAGTAGAGCGACAACCATGCCACTCTTTAAACTCCCGACTTTGACAACATAGTCCATCTGGACCAATTGCTGTATAAGACAGAAACAAAACATGTTCACTGTTCAAGCGGCTGTCATAAACAAACAAAGCTGAGAGAACTGCTCTTGTGCTGCTCTCAAGTGGTGAACGGTAATACTAAATGTGTATTTTATGGAACCTCCTCTTACCAAATGCTGGACTGCGGTCATACGGATTCATCTGCCAATTATTGAAGACTGAGGCAAAGCAAAAAAAACAAATGAATCAATACATAAAAATAAAGCAGCTGGCAAATGCAATCTTGGGTCAAAATGTTACACAAACATCTGTGGCCACTATGCCTCAAGCTGTTTTATTTATTGTGAGCAAGTAATAAATCCTAATGCAAATTCACTTGAGAATTGATTTTACTTCATTTGCAATTAGAATAGGACCTCTCGCACTGGCTATATTTGGGCACAAGATTTGGAACCTGTTATACACTTTCACCAGAATAACAAAAATACCAAGTGTTATGATGTCATAAGTAATAGATATTTAAGTGTTCTCACTGGCTCCCCCAGTCTTGATGGAGGCTCTGCCTGTTTTTCCCTCCTGTTGATCCTTCAGGGTTTCATACACAATCTGAATCACTGGAATACTGAAGGCCTGCAGATGACAAAGGGCATTTAAAATTCACGCATCCATATGACTATTCACATATTCATATGAAATACTGTGTCCAATATGATGATTTGTTGTAAGGAAAATGGACTTACTCCAGTTTTACCACTTCCAGTTTCTGCAGCCTTTGAAGACCAAAACAAAGCAGGAATAAACATGCATAATTAAAAAAATATATAATTAGGTGTCAATTTTGCTGGCATAACCCAGAGAGAAGGAAGCAGACTTGCCATGAGGACATCTCCTCCACCAAGAATTAGAGGAATGGACTCTGATTGGATGTCGGTAGGGAGCCTGAAATCACATTATTCAAACATACCAGGTTAGTGCCAGTTGTCACAGGTAATGTTAAATATAATACTGACATAAAATGCGATTTATCATCATGCAACACTATTAAAACTGCTCCGCAGCACAAACTGAAGGGAGTGTGAGGAACAGAGACTCACAGCCAGTCCATCTCCTCCACGGCCTGGGCGATTTCAGGCATAACCCCCATTTCTGTTGAACACGAGGCATATATGATGATTTATTGTGTTGATATATCTTTCGGGATTTAGTTGGTGCTGATACATAATTCAGACGTTATGCTAACATCCAAAAATGCAACCAAAATCTTACCTGAAAACGCTGCCATGATTCCTGACACAAACGCAATTGAACCGGATATAACGTGGTGAACTAGCGGTTCGGTACAACTCCTTTAGACGTTAGTTGAAACATGATTGTGACATTGGTTCCGGATGATTAAAAAATCATGAAACACTGATATACTTTACATTATACATAGTAGAAGAAATATAAAGGCAAAAGCGCTTTTTAAAGGATCATCCTAATACACAATACAATAGCGTCTTTATTAACCCACACAGCGTTCTAAACAGCGGCGCCCTGATTTATTTTGTCCCCTACTGCTCTCCGTAGGCATTTGACAGCTGGTTAAGTAAATATGGCTGAATCCAGTCTGATTGAAAGCGAAGATGAAAATATTTTGTATGATTTACTTGTTATTACTGAATGGCCTCCAGAAACGGACACTCAGGTTGGTTGGGCATCCATTCATTTAAAATTTTAGCTCGATACCTATATTGCAACTTGGACATGTAAAAATGGCGACCGAAAGTTAAGTATCGTTAGTGCCTGGGTCAAAGCCACGTAGCGCAAATATACCATTCGTTCGCGAAACCATTTATTTGTCACGTCCTGTATATTCTAGAGAGAATATTCCATTTTGTATCGCAGTCCTCAACCATGTATTGATTTAATGAGAAATTGAGTTCCTTTGCAAGATAAGCATTTATATTTTGCTACCATCCGCTTAACAAACTGTGTATTGCTACATGCGTGAAGTTACCCAAACCAACACTACACGCATGTGTGACAGCTTAATGTCCTGATAATGTGAAAAGAGAAAGACTCCTAGGAAAGTGTGTTTCAAGAGCACGGAAGCAATGTAACCTGTCAAAACTCATCTATCACTTTATAACATTTGCAGCTGCGAGGCAACAAAGAGCAAAACACCTCTGTCGTTGCAAAAGCGGTGACAGGTACGTGATGCCTTTTTAATTTGTGCCCATATGTATTAGTCCATCAATTATTTAATCATCATTCCCACGTCTGTATTGATTTAGCGCTTAGGCAAAGCGAATAATGCACAAGCACATTACAATTTACAATATACAGTACTGTACAATATGAATGCAGTATAAATACTTACTGCAGTCCCAAAGTAATGCACGCTTATTAAACATTTTTAATTTCCATTTAAATCATTTGTTTGTGTAGCTTTTATCTGGTTTTAATACTGGGAAAACGTTCATATTTTATTCCTGGCCTGATGTTACAAGAATCTACAACAAAATGGTGAAAAGAAAGAAACTATCACATGTAATTGCACAAAATTGAAACAAATACAGTATCCATACTATATTTTAAGCGCTTTATATACATAATGAATAAATGACTAAGCATGCTCAGCAATTTAAAGCACTACTGCAGTGTGATATGGACACTTACACTATACACAGATGCCTTATTTTGTATCTGTCAAAAAGTGTAATAAAATAATGATCTTCATGACCAGTTATTTCTTTGCTGCCTTAACATCAGGTCTTCCCAATAAAAACAGTTAATATGTAAATTAAATTAAATATGTGAATATGCACATTAATTTTCAAAGCAGCCTAGCAACTTAGTTTTGGTTTGACCAAAAAATATAAACACTGATCGTTATATATGACCTTGAGAAAAGCAATTCCATAAACAAGATATAACGTTATCATAGAGTGAACATTTGTACATATACTTAGTAACTGTGACCTTTCTTACAGGGCCTTTCCGGTTTATTCTGCACTATTTGTGGTACAGGTAAGGCCATTGTCATTATGTTAACATCCTGTGTGTAAGAGCTTAAGAGAGACAAGTACAACACTGTATTAATAAGTTTCAAACCTTTATATTTGATAGAACTGTGATGCCAGTACTGGGAGTTAAGATAAACAGATTAACATTGAAATATGAATTTTTAATACACAAACCTTGCTAGTCTTGTTATTTGAAAATGAACATCTGCATCTCTGGTGTTTTACTTCTGTTCTGACACAGACACAGGTACTGATGTGTTGTCTTGGTTGTTCAATTAAATTCAATTGAATCTGTATTTTCATAGCGCCAATCATAATTGCCGATTATCTCTTGGCGCTTCACAATTCGAGGCCGAAACCTCATTGAACATGGACTGCATCTAATCGTGCATCATACAAAATACGTACGGTGCTGTGAAGAAGTGCTTGCTCCCTTCCTGGTTTTTTTGTATATTTGTCACACTTAAATGTTTCAAAGCATCAAAACAATTTTAATAAATTAAGAAAACACAAATACAGTAAACACAAAATGCAGTTTTTAAAAGAAGGTTTTTATTTTCAAGAGGAAACAAAATCCAAACGTACGTGGCCCTGTGTGAAAAGTACTTAACTCCTTAAAAAGGCAGTTCATCCTTGAAAACCCACCAGTGTGGCTGAATTACAACAACTCTGCAAAGATGAGTCAGCAAAAATTCCTCCGCAACGTCCGTAAAAGCCAGTTATGGCCAGCGCTTGATTGCAGTTGTTGCTGCTAAGGGTGGACCAACCAGTTATTAGGTGTAGGGGGCAAGCACTTTTTCACACAGGGCCATGTAGGTTTGGGTTTTTTCACCCTTAAAAATAAGAATCTTAACGTAAAAACTACATTTTGTCTTCACGTGTGTTTTCTTAAATGGATATTTAAGTTTGTTTGATGATCTGACACATTTAAGTGTGACACATACACAAAAAAGTACGAAGTCAGGAAAGGGGCCAGTACTTTTCTACAGCTCTGCATATAAATGTTCATGTCTTGGCTTAGGTGTTGCACAAGCCAAAAAATGAAGGTAAAATTATACATTTTTTTGCAACAAGTGTAAATTGCTTTACATACCGTATTTTCCGCACTATAAGGCGAACCGGATTATAAGGCGCACCCTCCAAAAATGACACATTTTAAATTTTTTTCCATACATAACGCGCACTGGATTATACGGCGCACCGTAGTGGCTGCAGTTGCGTTATGCATCCACTAGATGGAGCTGCGCTACAACAGAAGTGACAGTAGTGGCTGCAGTTGTGTTATGCATCCACTAGATGGTGCTGCACTACAACAGAAGCTACAGCATGCATCCACTAGATGGTAAACACGTAAAGGAAAGTGTGATACCATGACGGTAAATCAAATGTTATAATAACACTCGAAATAGTGCTAAGCTATAACAATAACTCAATGTTGTTCAAACGTTAATGTCCATATTCACACACTATACGAGCCTTGTTCAGTTGTAAACACACAAAAGAAACATGTAACGCTAACTTTATCAGTTCATTACTCACCCTGGAATCCCTCGAATTATTCTTCTCCAGTGTCCGACTCGGCGTTCAACACGCGCGGCTCCGTCTCGTCAAAGTCGCCATTATCAGAGTGTTTCTGGCAGTTCAGTGACAATCCCTGCCTT
>JAQQAE010016417.1:0-11768 GCA_029823295.1 Pseudamia nigra
ATTACTTTTGTCAGATTCAAGTTATTTCTGTGACCATTGTGGGTTTTTCTGTCATTAACAGAGGGTACCAACAATTTCATCCATGTCTGTATATCTGAAGTGTGTATAATGTGTATTAAAGGCTTCTGTAAGGATGTTGCCACAATATAGTATATTGATTTGATTTTTCCCCCTTCATGTTTCCAGTCTCAAACCAATGAGGTATTAGATTCTGTTCCTCTGCAAACATAAATAATACAACTTAATAATGTAAATAACTATGCATGAATCATGGTTAATTTGGATACAGTTAAACACATGATGGCACTCCCTGCTGGTGACAAAGTGAAATAACATTTTCTAACTGATTTCCTTAATAAATTCAAAGTGACTAACACATTTGATTACAGTGCTATCTCTTACCCAAGGTACAATTAAAATATATGTTAATTTCTTTATATGTTATTGTGTTATATATAATTTCAGCCTTTTATTGACATGCCTTTGCTTTTGCCATAGTTACCTTTTGTTTGTCTATATTACTTTATTGTTTCTTGCATTCAACTGTGTTGAATTTTTTAGGTTATCTTGTTAATTTTTTGTTTATTGCCTGCATAATAATTTTTTAAAATTCTTCTTATTACTGTTTGTTCATTTTACTTAAAAAAAAAAAAGTTTTTGGATTACTTTGACATTTGAATTTGAATACAGTAATGAAATTGTGTCATAAACTCCACTTAAATTTACAAGCTTACAAAATTTTTTTTTGCCTGATTTGAATTCAATGACAGTGGGTCTCAACTTGAACACTGGAAAATTTGGGTTCCAAGCTGAGCCTAGTTGAGAAGCACTGACATAAATAAAAGTAACATTATTAAGTGTGTCATGTCCTTTTCAATATTCATTCCCCTTCTTTATCATGCGGTGTATGTTAATTCGTCATTTTTTCCTTCTCCATCTGTTATTCATTGCTTCTTTCGTTCTTGGCTTTTCTGCACTTTTCCCGCTTTTCACCCACTTTGCTTTCACTCCTGCTCCTGTCTATTTCTCACTTTCTTTCCTCCTTCCTTTCCTTTTCTCCTCTTCCTCTTAAAATTCATCCTCACACTGTTCTCTTTTTTCTCAGCACCCCCGTCTGTTCCCTTTCATCTCAGCCTTGTGTTATTCAAATTGCAGCAACGCAGCGGCCCGCAGATGTCGACTTCTCCTCATGTTCCATATTGTGCACAGACACATTCATGCTGCCATATCTGCTCTACCAGATAACCTATTCATTCATGCCCTGTCCCACATATCACTCTGTGCCCTGCTTTGAATGCACGGTTCAATAATGTGTGGTCTGATTGTAGAATAACAGTAGAAAGAGGATATATGACTGAAGCTGCTGCCTTTTCCTTGGTCTATCTCTGCTTTACATTAAAGTTCCCACAGAGTGATGCTTACCGTATTTTCCGCATTATAAAGCGCACCGGATTATAAGGCGCACCCTCCAAAAATGTCACTTTTTAAAAAAAAAAATAATCCGGTGCGCCTTATAGTGCGGAAAATGCGGTATATACCCAGGTATAGGTATAGTACACAGAAGCAGCACTCAATTAAAAGTATGTTACAATTATAGTGACTCAAGTAGAACTAGAAGTAATCATAAACATACGTACATGAATAAGAGTAAAAACGTAAAACTACTCGAGGACTCATCATAATATTGCATACATCTTTGGTCATTTTTGTTTCTATAGTTAATTATTTTGGTCATTTTTTGTACATTTTGATGCTTCTTTTGTTGATTTTTTCAGTTTTGCTAGATACTTGTTCATTTTTAAAAGTTACATTATTTTTGCATTTTATAGCCCCGACTGTTACTTAACTTCTTCACTTTGACTTATTTTCTTGCTTATTTTGTTCAATTTTGTTAACTTACTTAAGTATTTTGATAATTTTTTTCCTCATTTTGTTTTGGCTTTGCTCAATTTCTTGATTATATTGTTCACTGTTGTTCATTTACTTGATCGCTTTCTTCATTTTTGCTTGTTTTGTTGACTACTTTGTTCATTTGCGCTTACAGTATGTCATATATTTTATAATCATACTACCTTGTCTATTTTATTCAGTTTTGTTCATTTGTTTCGATTATTTTCTTAATTTTTGTACTCTTTTTGTAATTTTGTTCAGTTTTTGTTATTTTTTGGTTATTTTGTTCATTCTAGTGATCACTGTTGTAAATTTCTGCTATTTTACTGCTTAGTTCGTACATTTTTAAATTAAATTGATCATTGTGTTAAACCTCACTTTTCACTCCCACTCATTGAAATGTGGCCAAATGTAACTAAGTAAAAGTATATTTTTATCATTGTAAATGTAACTAAGTAGTAAGTATTCTACAGAATAGCCACTCACAGAAGCACATTTTTAAAAAGTACTTAAGTACCATACCATACCACACCATCTTTATTTATAAAGCACAAGGTTGACCAAAGTGCTGTACAATAAAATAACCATAAAGACAAACACAGGGCAGAAATAAAACAAGACGGTAAAAATACACAAGTACTGTACATGTAAAGGAGTAAATGCACTTTGGTACTAACAACCTCTGCTTATATGTGTGTGTTAAGGGTGTTGGCAAAATAAAGTGTTGATTTTATATTTCTCTTGCAAGTCACATACATTCTCATTTCACTGCGAGGTGTTCTATATGCCCACTTTTAATCAGAAAACACTCTGATTGGTAGTACCACAGATCATTCTCAAGGTGATCTAAAATCAGATTCTAATCTTTCTGAAAATTTGATGGACAAATTTCTGAAGAAATTAAAAAAAAAAAAAACAAGAAATATTGTCTGTTGTCCCGCTTATGTACTGTACTTACAGTAAATACAAATTCTGTATATGGTGACATAAATCAACCACATAAAGCACTGGCATCACCATAACAACTATCTAACCCTTACCTCTGAAAATAAACAATCACCCTCATAAAATGCTCATTTTTTTTCTAAACTTATTGATATATCTGTTTATTTGTTTTTGGATAATTGAGTCCCCATACACCTGTGAATCTTGATTAAAAAACAGCTGCTGCAAGAATTAAACAGCTGCCACACTGCAGGATTTCTTTCCAGGCATACAAGGTCACATAAGCTCTCTGACATTTAGCCAGATTGCCGGTGTCATTGGCAATACATGAGGAAAATACTGTAGTACGAGAGCAGAACCAGCATGCTGAGGTCATGACAACTCACAGAAATGTTCAGTCTGGTCTCAGTTACTGGCTGCCTTTTTCAATGAAGTCTATATCATATGTGAAGTAGTGGGACAAGTGACTTTTGCTATGATTCTTGGTTGTTAAATACATACATTAAACAACATTTGCTGAGGGTACATTCATAAATAACCTGTATAAAAAGTAATACGTGTCCAGCAGAGTCCACAGATCTATACTGCACTACAAAGGCAAAGTGCCACAACTATGCAAGCAGTCAGTCTGAGAAAAAAACATTAACATTTTAATTCATTATCTTGACTGGTTCCTTTTGTTTTTCTTGAGCATATTCTCCATTGCTGTTCATTTTCCTTCTTCCTGTTTAAAAATATTGCTCATTTTCTTGATTATTTTTGTTCATTTTTGTTAATTTTTTCTTCCTGTTTGATTGTTTTTCTTCACATTTTACATTTTACTTTCTTCAGTTATGTTTGATTGTTATTTTTTTTTAAATTTCTCTTCATTTTGCTCTTTTTCCTTCTTATTTTACACCTTACTTTGTTCCGTTTTGTTGTTTTTCATCTCATTTTGCTTCTTAGTTTCTTTAGTTTTGTTCAAGGGGCAACGACGCGGGCTGTTCAATGAGGCCAAAGTGGAAGTAACTTTAAGTTATAATTCCACCGCTCGGCCGCTGGGGAATCGATCGTCTGGCTCCAAGAAGCTTTTTCCCATAGAGATACATTGTGAATACATTTTTTTCATGGGTCTTCATGGTCTCAAATGTTTTATTTGGACCCTCTAATAAGTAATGTGATGGTCCACGGTCTTTAACTTTTTGCTTCGTTATTAAGATATTACAGCAAATAATCCGACAAATCATTGCCGTATTGGGGTTTGATTGACATGTCGCTGTAGCAGCAGCTCACAATAGCGAAGTTGGACCGATTCAGACCTTCATATCTTCTATTTATTCAATATGTTCATAGTTATACATGAGATACACTCGACTGCAGCTGTGGGTAAGTGTTTATACTAACAACACTGTGATATGACTTTGTTTGACACTGTGTGGTGAAGTTTTACTGCATCAGTAAGATGGCAGCTAATGTTAGTTCTCACTTGAGTCCCCTGGCATGAACACTTCGTAAGCCCCGCTGCCGTTCGTCCAAATATGGTTACATCCTGTTCTTGGCTCCAACATGCCGTCCAGGAAGTGACAACCCGATTGGCCTCAAAATGACCCTTCAGAAACTAATGGATGACATCATGGTCACTTTGTCCAGTAATATATACAGTCTATGATTTTGTTCAATTTTACAATAATTTTGCTGATTTTCTTTGTCTTACTACTAATTTTGCTGTTTTTCTTTGTCTTACTACTAATTTTGCTGTTTTGCTTCTCATTTTACTTCTTAGTTTCTACATTTTTGCTCAATTGTATGACTATTCTGCTAATTTCTCTCCATTTTGCTTCTTATTTTGCTGTTTTTCTTCTCATTTTGCTTCTTACTTTCTTCAGTTTTGTTCAATTTTATGAATATCTTGTTCATTTTTCTTTGTTTTATCGATATTTTCTTTATTTTTCTTCATTTTTAAAATTTTTTGCTCAAATTTATTCATTTTACTTCTAATTTAGTTGATTTGTTATGGTTTTCTTCATTTTTGCATGTGATTTTGTCCACTTTCTTGACTATACAATTCATCATTTCATTAATATTATTAGTTTACTCCAAATTTGTTTCACTTTCAGTGCAACCAGCTCCTGTCTTACTGTTATTTGCTTTGCTTTCCGCTGGATTTTACAGGTACTGCACACTCGTCACCTTTGGATTTTCTCTGACATGAAATACAATCCGGGCAAGATATTTTGTCACAAAGTCCACTTTCACCAGTTCAGCCCAACCTTGACCAAATGTTGATCTGCTCCTGTTTGCCTTTATAGGACAGTATACTGTAGATTGAAGCATGCCCCAATAAGAGACCTTCTTGTGAGTTGTTCTTGCTATGGATCAAGAAGCACTGTAAGAATGCACTGTACAGAATTGATGAGGGGACATGAGGACAGCGGACGCTTAAATTACAGCTATGGATACAGGGGCACCTCAGACATACGAGCTATTACATTACACCACACAGGCAATACAAACACACACACTGCAGCTCCTGTAATGTGTATTATATTCAAATGTTCACACCTTTGTTGTATTAGATGTTCTGTGAAGCTCAGGCCCATGTCTCAAACTTATGTGTGTTTAATTTAAGGAATTGCCAAATCAGAATTAGAGATATTTAATTTAGGATTCTAGGTAATTCAAACACAGTTCATCAGATATTTTTCAAGTATTTTTGTCTTTCTTGATATAAACCACAGCACGGAGAAACACAAACACGTCAACACAACACTGAGAGTTTATACCTTATCACCGTCCTCGCAGTTCATGACATTGGAGAAGGGAATCTCAGCCTTGAACATCTTCCTGCAGTGCATAAGCTGCACTAGTAAGTAGCACACAGTTTTGAACTTCATCTTTTTGGCGGGCTTTATATCCGAAAGAATCAATCCTGGGAATATCTGTCACCAGATAAGAAACGGGAACAAGGATTAAGTCATGATACCTCACACAGTAGTATATGTTATATAAGGGTCTATAAGTCATGCAAACGCATTGGTCATGTACACACAAGCATGCGATCATTAATATCAGGCTCAGTGTACGTAGGAATTTAACAAGCAGGTGTTGAAATAAGATAGGTCAATCCCTTAGGTAATTTAAATAGTTCTAGGACTTTGCTGCCCTCATTTCTCTTTCATAAAGCTATTTTTGAGAAAGGTTAAGCATGTGTCAAAATTTGAAGCTGTTGTCATACTACATGCTATCATGCAACTAGGAGATACATGGTTTGGTCGTTATCCAAAGTAAGTGTTCCTAGGCGGGAGTAATTAAAGCCACTAGCAGAGTGAGTAGCAGCCTATCCAGCACAGCTTAGTCAGGGCACATCTTTCTCTGAGCCATGTCTTTGATGAAGTCTAACCATCAGCTCTATTAAGAGGATTAGTAAAGTCTCTGCATATCAAAAAAATACACGCGACTGGGAGGTTACAGGTGCACGCAAGGACCCATGTCACTTCTATGCATGTCCTATCTTGCATAACTTCCTGCAAGAAATAATAATGAGAAGTTAAAAAAGCAGAGGAGAGGAGAAGCTAAGGAAAGGAAAAGGAAAGGGAAAAAAAGGAAAGAGAAAAGGGAATGAAATTAAAGGAAGAAGGGAAAAGAAAGTGAAGGAAATGAAAAGCCAAAAGGGAAAGGAAAGGGAAGAGGAAAAGAAAGGAAAGGAAACTAATAGAGTAGCACAGAGACAAGACTGAAATTCCCTCTCCAGCTGCTTGTGGCACATCTGTTGAAGATGTGCGTGTTTCTATGGATGCAGTGCCACACATGGATCTGTGTGTTTGTCGGACTGTGCAGATTTGAGATGATAGATGCTGTAGGCTATTTTTTTTCTTTCTCTCTTCCAGCCCCCAATCCAGTCGACAGCTTGGACTGAGATGTTCCCAACAACAAACGCATGACAGCTCCATCATCTGATGCTTTGATCCACATGTACTGTATATTTCTATTTGAAGGCTGGTTTACAGTGGACCTTGGCAGAGAGGAAGACATATGTTAAGGTAGTCTGCCTTTTTAACCTAGACTAATCTGAATCACATGGGTTAATCAATGAGGATTAACATGTGACCTGTAGAAGGCATTTACAAGTGTACAGTGCACTGTCTAGCAAGTGTACAGTCTAGCTTTTAAGGCCAAGGTAGAACTAGGCGATATATGCAAAAGTAGCCTTCACAATATGATAAAAATGTTTAAATTAGTCAATAATGATCATTTTCACTATAAATGTCAAGTTTAAAGGCTGATTTTTGACACTGATGGAAGAAATGAGATGACCTTTTGTGGGTTTAGATCTATGAGTAAAAATGTGCAACAATCCAAATCAAGATAAAAGATGTTAAAGATGCAAAATAACAAAAAAGGCTCAGAATGCCATAAAAGAAGGGAAGGATGAAAACAACCGAAAAGAACAGACAAAAAAATATAGACAATCTAAAAGCCATAAAGATGAAAGGGTCGGAGGAAAAAAGACAAAAATGTCATTGAGGACACAAAAGACATTTTCTCTTTTGTTCTGAAATTAAAAACAAACTGTCCTCATCATTATAGAGACAAAAGAAAAATGACCATTGCCATACATCATTAAACATCACAATATAAATTATGTATATCGATTGCAGTCATTGTTTATTATCGCCCAGCTCTAGACTAAGGTGTCATCTTGAGATTTATCCAGGGCCTAAAAGCAGTTGTTCTGATTGTCACCGCTGTCATCTAGCTGATTTATGCAGTATGCAACACAATAACAGCATGTTCCTCAGCAGCAAATTAGAATATGATACCTTCCGTCGGTGAGATGGCACTATAAAGAAGGTTTCAATTTCATGTTTTTGGAGGAAGGCGTTCCTTTCATGTCCATTTCCAGGTTCCACCTCATAATCTCCATTTAGGCACTCCAGCGTAGATCTGGTGATGTGAACTTTCCTAAGGAACCAAAATAGACAGGGTAAGGATTGCACACAACACAACCTATCCTAAAATTCCAGGTTGTCAAAAAATTGGCTAATTGCTTAAAATCCTTATACTTAAAGTTAATCTACTATAATCGATATCACAGAAAGAAACAAGGTGAACTCATAGATGCGCATAGGGTTAGTGCTGACCCGGGTAGCCCTCCAGCCTCCATCACATTGGCAAGGGTCACATCATTGGACCACACATCATACTGCCATTTTCTGAGGCCCAGCACCCCACACAGCACCCGGCCTGTATGTAAGCCCACACGCATGTTTAGATTGACTTCTGTGGCCTCTGCTACTGACCTGTGGGGAAACAGCACAGAGAGTATTTTAGTCAACTGCATAAAAGCATTAAAGGCCCCATAACTTATTCAAATTTATAGCACTGACATGTGCCTATTAAACACTTCTATAAAGGTGTTGACAAAATAAAGTAAGTATGTATGTATGATCACCACTGAGTAACTCAGCCACTCGTGCTCTGTTTTCATGGCAAAGTGTGGTACCTGCCCACATTTCATCAGAAAATCCTCTAATTGGTTGAACAGCAGGTCATTCTCAAAGTGACCTGGGATCATATTCTGACACAAGGGTACTGTAAAGAGAAAAATGCACTTTTCATTGTAACTTTTTGGGGGAAAAATAACAGGAATATTGGCAGTTGCTCATAGGGATGGGGCAAATTTTCAGCTCAGTTCAATTCAATTCAGTTCTATTTAATTAAATTCAGTTAAATTCAATTCTCTTTATCATACCCAAGTGGTAAGTTTTAGCTTGAATATGATTTGTTGTTATTTGTGATTAATTAATATTTAAAATGGTCAAATTTAGAAGTCTAGTGGTGCACTTGGGTTGATTTGATGTTGCACTAAATGAGTAAAATGAACGCAGAAATGACCAAAAACACTTAACTCTAACACTGTAATTGAGAATATTAACAAAAATTGAAGAAATCAATGCAACCAATAACATAAATGCACTTATTTATAAAGCAGACTTTAAGAGACCTAAAATTTACACTGGTACACTGGTAATCTTTTAAGTGCCAGCCTCTAATTAGGTCTCATTTTTAGTATTTTGATCTTTGATAATTAATTTGCTTGGTGTTGTGTTGGTGTGTGCAAATGTGACTTGTACATGCTTGTTCTCCTGTTTAATTTAATTCAGAGTATGACTATATTTTTATGTGATTAGTGCAATGTTGTATCATTTATGTTTTATGCTTTTTGTTGTGCAGTGACTCTGCCCCCCCCCCCACCCCCCATTCCCCATAGCCCTATCTGGAGGCTCCAGGGTTGAAGAGGTTAAAATTTAAAAAAGGGTGAGAAGTGCATACAGCATACTATTTCCTTCCACCTCTGAAATCTACACAATTATCTGCTTGTACATCCATTGTCTGTATTTACAATACAGCTCTAGTCATCAAGGTGCAGAAAGGCAGCACAGGATGCAGTTTCACATCTCTTAAACTTCTATCACCACAAACAAGAAGGACATTGACATTTTCATTCCAAAATGTTGTTTTATCTGACTTCCATTCAGGTTACTAGCACATTTAATTTAATCTGTGCAGCACATGCAGAAAAATCACATCACTTATTTTGCTTCCTCCAAAAGAGTCTTATCTCGTTGCCAACTGCAGATCTGCTCAATCAAATGTTCACAGAACACATGGCTGGTCAGGCTGCAGTACATGAAGGAAATCTTTTACAAGGGTCCTAAATAAACAGTTTGTTGTGGGATATGAATCAAAATAAAGATTGATTTAACAATGACAGTGTCTGTTCATAGGTATGCTCCAGTCTGTCTCACAGAATGAAATGTCCATGGATGAACAACAAGACTTCCGAGATGCAAATTTACAATGAAAATGCTGAGTTTTAATAAAGTTGTGAATATTTTTTGTGTCTTTTGTTGGGATTTAACAGTTTTACTACAGCAGTGTGTCTCTCCCCGAACAAGTATAGACACAATCTTACAAAGCCACTGGTGCATCCTGTGCAAGGGGCAACGACCGGGGCTGTTCAGTGAGGCAAATGTGGAAGTAACTTTACGTTGTAATCCCACCACTTGGCCGCTGGGGAATTGATCGTCCGGCTCCAAGAAGCTTTTTTTCCCATGGAGATACATTGGATTTCTGTCTGAAAATACTAAGCGAATACATTTTTTTCATGGGTCATCATGGTCTCAAACGTTTTATTTTATCCAGTGTGAATCTTTAAATAACAAACTAGCCAAACAATCTAGAGAGCTTTGGCCCCCGTTTTACAATAATAACGGATGGTTCCAGACCTGCAATACAGTATATACTCTAGGAATCAGTTGGCAGATGGATGTTGCTATTCAAGGGCATATACAGTTGTGTTCAAAATAATAGCAGTGTTTTTTTAAGATGTGAGTAAAGCTCAAAATCCTTATAATATTGTTTGTTCTCATTCATTGGGAACACTGCACATTATATTTTACATCAAAACATGAAGAAAAAAAGTATCAATATTTTAATTACTTTACAGAAAATGAAGGAAAAATGATATTGGGCTTTTCAAAAAATAGCAGTGTCTGCATTTTTCATTACAAACTCAAATATCTACTCAATAAACTGAACAAATGTTAAGATTTAGCATTCCTGTGAATCACTAAAGTAATATTTAGTTGTACTGTATAACCACTGTTTTTGAGAACGGCTTAACATCTGTGCTGCATGGAGTCGACAGACTTTAGGCACAGGTTTTCCAGCTCAGGATGGTTTGACAACCTTCCACAATTCTTCTGCATTTCTTGGTTTTGCCTCAGAAACAGCATTTTGATGTCACCCCCACAAGTTTTCTTTTGGATTAAGGTCCGGGGATTGGGCTGGACACTCCATAACCTTGGTCTGGAACCAAGATGCTGCTGACTTACTGGTGTGTTTGGGGTCGCTGTCTTGTTGAAACATCCATTTCAAGGGCATTTCCTCTTCAGCATAAGGCAGCATGACCTCTTCAAGTATTTTGATATAAGCAAATTGATCCATGATCCCTGGTATGCGATAAATAGGCCCGACACCATAGTAAGAGAAACAGCCCCATATCATGATGCTTGCACCTTCATGCTTCACGGTCTTCAGAGTGGACTGTGGCTTGAATTCAGTGTTTGGGGGTCGTCGGACAAACTGTCTGCGGCCCTTGGACCAAAAAGAACAATCTTAGTTTCATCAGTCCACAAAATGTTTCTCCATTTCTCTTTAGGCCAGTCAGGATGTTCTTTGGCAAATTGTTATCTCTTCAGCACGTCTTTTTTTTAACAGTGGGACTTTGCGGGGGCTTCTTGTCGTTAGATTAGCCTCACACAAGCGTCTTCTAATTGTCACTGTATTCACAGGTACTGTAACTTCACCGTGGAGCTGATCATTGGCTGAATCTTTGTCATTCTGGCTATTGTTTGATCCATTCGAATGGTCGTCTTCCGTTTTCTGCCACATTTCTCTGGTTTGGCTTTGAATTTTAAAGCATTGCAGATCATTTTAGCTGAGCAGCCTATCATTTTCTGCACTTCTTCTATGTTTCCCCTCTCCAATCAACATCTTAATTAAAGCACACTGTTCTTCTGAACAATGTCTGGCACGACCCATCTTTCTCAGGTTTTCAGAGAGAATTGCATGTACAACACGTGCTGCTTCATCCTTAAATAAGGGCCACCTGAACCACACCTGTTTCTTCACATAATGAATGACCTCACTGATTGAATCCACACTGCTGTTATTTTGAACACGCCCCTTTCACTTAATTATTCAGGAGCATGTATTTCATGCATGTTGGGTCTGTGGGTTACACTGACTCTACTACACCTACTGGTGAATTATTCGCCATGTAATAATATGATTTGTACCAAAAACAATGATTAATCTGGTTAGTCATGTTGGCATGTTGGACTGCTACTATTTTGAACACAACTGTAGGTTGTGTTTTACCATTGGGG
>JAQQAE010016418.1:0-11768 GCA_029823295.1 Pseudamia nigra
AGTAGGATGCTGAGGTTGGAACTGCCAGGCGGAAGGCCTAGAGGAAGACCAAAGAGGAGATTTATGGATGTGGTGAAAGAGGACATGAAGTTAGTTGGTGTGAACGAAGAAGATGCAGACGATATGGTGAGATGGAGGCATATTTTTTGCTCTGGCAACTCCTGAAGGGAACAGCGAAAAGGAAAAGAAGAAAGAAGATATATTTAAGTATTTACATACTCCAGACACTGTTTATCATAGAACTCTGAGATTCATCACAAACGTGAACGCTCTCACTCACCACTCATGTTCTCACGTTGGATGATCTGACTTGTCAACTCATATATGCACATTTTCAGATGAAGACCGATTTATATTATTGGTCTTCGTCCTGCATAGCTGCAGAACTACATAATTCAAACTAACTACAAACTGACCATAGAAAAAAAGCTTTTAAGTTTCCTGCCCCAAGTACATGGAACCAGTTATTCACCGAGCTGAATCTCAAAGAACTGATCAGACTGAGTGAGGATAATTTTTTTTAAATGACCTGAGGGGCTTTAGACTATTTCAGATGCTTTTCCTGATTTGATAACTAATGTAGCATATGTAATTTTTTTATGTCTACTTTTCTGTGTATCTATTTAACGCCGATTGTGTTACTCCATGAATGAGTGTTGTATTTGTGCTATTGTCTTGACCATGACTTCCACAGGTTTATTTTTGTGTTTAAATGAAGTTAAACGAAAAGAAAAATGTTTCCATTAACTTTACTGGATTGGATGCATAGAAGTGATTAAGCGAGTTGTACATTTTGGGCCACATGGTGCATTGTGGGAGTTGGGTTACCAGTCAGAACTCAAAATAGCGGAGACCGATAGTGATGCGTGTGATATTGATCACTTCAACACTGAAAAGCTGATGATTTGAGATGATTTCATAGTCGACGTTCATGACATCAAAGACTACTACAGATCACAGACCCAAACCAAGTAAACAGTCACCCTGTCATGATGAGGAAGAATAGATTTATAATATTTGACATTCATGTAGCTGGACCTTCTCAGTTTTTAACAGCAACTAAAACAGTTAAACACTAACGAGATATATTGTATGTCGTGAAAATTCAGTAGTACTAAAATTTGACCAGCTTTATCAGTATAACTAAAACTTATTTTGATGTCTCAACAATTACTTTGAATGATGGTTGGTGTATTTACAAGCCTTATGTAATTCATCAACAAGAACAAATATGCAATTATGTTTAATACTTTTTTTTTTTTTTAAATAAATAAATAAATAAAGTTTTAATTCATTTACTGCATTCAATCACATTTTTCATCCATCAGGGTCTTTTTTACAGTATTAAACCACTGTTGCATTAGAGTACAAACAGTAGTTTACATTTACACTGTTGGCTGCTACTAGATCTTGTGGTGCAGTTGTGCTATTTTTTACTCTGTTGAACCTTATATTGACCATTAAAGCAACCATAAACAACACAATCAACACCTGTCATTGTCTTTCACTTACAGTTTAAAGCCAAATTTTAACAATGTTTAAGGACGTGGTCGGTCACTTGCCCTTATCATTCGTATCAACTGCATCTTGATGTGGAGTGTTTGTAGCCAAAATTAGCAACCCAGAAAAATTGTGCATTCACCTAAGAGATGTCCAACTCGCTTATGGAGCTGATATCCAGTTGACCACCTATTGGCTTTTGTTCTTGCATTTTGAATTCAGGCATCTCCATTTTACCTTTTTATCGTCATCATGCTCAAACCAAATTGAGAAGTTGTGTGTGCTTTAGCTTACAGACTCGGTAAAAGAGTCAACAGAATAAGTCAACAGATGCTCCCATTCAGCAGGAATGTCAATCAAAGTTTTACATGGCAGACATCAAAGCCTTCGATTCACCCTGAAACCTTATTAATGAAGCAATAATTTAAAAATCTAATACTCATGCAATGAGCATGGAAAAAATGAATGACTAGGTACTTTTAGAGAGAAGTTCAGTATAAATTAATGGGAAACAGCATCTAGTGGCGGGCAGCAGTCCCACATGTTAAGATGCATCCACGTTGGTTTGATTGAATATAAATCATGCTTAAGAATGGGTAATTGGAACTGTACATTTGACTCATGAATAAAGTGACCGGGATAGGAGCTGGTACTTAACATTAAGAAAGTGTTTGCAGCATCAGAATATCAAATAAATCTGAGCATTAGCAGAGGTTCTTCCTTCCAGCATACATTGACCTTCACAGGCCTGACTCATACACTTACTTGATACAGAGTAAATGCAAATTTAAGTGTAAAGCCACAGTGCAGCTGTGAGGAGCAAACATCAGCAATTTTGAGAGTAGGTTAGTCTCCTGCTGACCCTCATTCTTTCTCTACGCTCAGTCTCTCCATCTTTGTCTCACAATCTCCTTTCCCCCTCCCTTGGCCAGCCAGGACTTCTCTGTCCTTCATCCTCATTCTATTTCATGCCTCGTCCTTCTCTTGCTCAGTCCTCATCCATCACTACCCACACCCTGCTCCGCATGCCCCCCTCCAGTATCCAGCCTGGGCATTTACAGATACAGCTTTCACTGGGTCTCACTGCTGACACCCTCCTCTGTGACTCACCACTTTATCTGACTCCATTTTGCATTTATCATATCACAACATCTTTATCCATTCAACCAAAACATTTCAGAAAAACAGTGACTTCAATCAACAGTGTTTTATTTCCAAAAGAATTTCATGACCTTTTATCAAAATACTAAAGATTTGTGGCTGCTCATAACTAAGGCTGTGCAATATTAAGATGCATATAATGGTACATGCAAATGGATCAGTTGCTGTATTTTCAGTATTATTACTAGCTGAATTAAATCACTTCACAGGCCATGAGTCATAGCCACGACCAAAAGGCTCTTAGCAGACATTCAAACTAAAAACCTGCTCCACATCATGAAAAAAAACAAGGGATATTAAAAAAATATAATCCAGAGAAAAACATCAATGAGCCTTGTCAGACAGCGAATCACCACACAGCTGTTTCCAATGATGAGACAAAAAGATTCACAGCATGGGAAAGTTAACAGTGACACAAATATAGACTGAGAATAAAATAACAGAGGGTTGAGCGTGAAAGCCTCTGCAGCCACTTTTCCCTACAGAATATATATATTTTAATGGTAATACGCATGTTCAATTGCAGACATTTCCTCACTTCAGTTTATAAAAGATGTTTTGTGTTTGGGATTCACCAAAATGTATTTTTTTACATACTCTGTACCTATTCACAAGCAAGATCATACAGCTGTAAGTAAAACAAAAGTGAGTCTTCTTCTTTTCCTTTCGGCTGTTCCCTTCAGGGGTAAAATAAAAACAAAAGTAAAAGTAAAACAAAAGTGAGTAACAAATGTTAATGGTAAGAGTATTATTTGTCTTTACAGTTTTTCTTGTACAGCAGCCAGCTGACTTTCAGCTCTGTTACAGACAAACAATTATAATTTTCATAACATTTTGGTTTAGATTCTGAGCAAGCGGTTTGGATTCACAGGTACTTGGAGTGCAGATTTCAGATTTCTACTATCCTTTCCCGTAAACAGGCTTTACTTCAGGACTTCTTAATGTGGTTGGAGAAAAGGCCAACGGATGATGTAATGGTGATGAAAGCTAAGTTTGAAAGTTGTGGAGTTTCCACGCTATGTCCCAACTGCAGCATTCCCACACCCTAGCTGCACTCAAAGGGGCTGGGCATCCCTTAAAGTCCCCCTGAGGAACACAACAGATGTGTAGATTTGCTGTGTGCATCAATCATCCATTGTGTTTCATCACGCTCTATACACAAAGTGTGTGGTCTGTGTGAAGATAAGCAAAAAAGAAATCATTCACAACAGCAAATAACTATAATCTAACAGGTTTAACTCTACATTAGTGCTATGTGTAGCTAAAAGGCAGTCACAAAGGCATAAAAATGATCAAGAATGTGTTAGTATGTCTAGATGATAAAATATTTTAAAATTAATAAAGTAAAATAAAGTGGATATCAACTAAGAAATCCTCTGGTTAATTGTCAGTTCAGCATTATTAACTGTTTAGCACATGCTTTGATAATCTGCAACACCGACTAAACCCACAAGCTGTATAACAACTTGTAAATTATCAATATTCGTGCATACACTGCATTAAGAGTGGATTATGTTCTCATTAACACTGACACTAATCAGAAGGTATGATAACATGCACTGCAGCTTCACTGAGCATTATGATGTTCATTTTTACCTTCCACTTAAGCAGAGTGCTGCACAACAGGCAGAGCACAAGTGGCGCTTGACACACAATTACAGTAAATGGCATCTCAAGAAGAAGTGGATTTAGGGATAAAAAGGGGAATTTTCTCATGAAATGTATTCAAAAATCACATGCTGATGTTGGTTTTATCAAAACTGCTATGAACTGGAGAAAAACATGGGGTGCACAGAAGTAAAGGTGGGAAGTTGATGCTTTCACACCAACACAAACTGTGTCAGAGTGTGATCATCTGAGAATGCAAACTTGCATTACACTTCTCAAATATGACATATGAATCCTGACCATAAAATCTCTCAGTGTTCAGTCTGCATCCAGTGGCTGAACTGAAGCATAAAGGACTGCTTCTGAGCATCAAAAAAGTGACTGCTAGGATGGCTGCGGAACAGTGTGGACATCCTGGACATGAGTGAATGGGATGAGGGGCAAAGGGGGAGGAAGAAACCTATGAGACCAGTGTCTTGCTGCAAATGGAAGCTGTTTGGTGGAAGGAACACTTGATAAATATAGGCAATCTTACATATCAATGACCCTTCTGTAAGTTGTTTTATGTATGTGCCTGTGCATTTTGACTGACAAGCAAACACATCAATGCATGCATGTTTATTATAGGACTGTAATGTGATAACCATGCATTGTGCCCAAAGTTCAGTTTTGATGCACCAAAGGTAGGATTTCAATGGTGGGTTCTTACTATGCAGATCCACACAGTTCTCTAAAGAGGATAACTGGCTTTGCAGCACTATCAGCCCATCCAGATGGTATACAGGGCAGCTTTGACAGTCCAGAACAAGCTCTCCAGCTGCTCTGCCACCCCCCAAATCTCCCTGACCTAAATCTGCTTCTCCCAAGCAGGGCGAAGGAAAGAGAGCTGACAAGTGGACATCTTGAAATTTTACATTTTACACAGCACAATTAATTCTCTGTATTAGACAAAATCCAAGCTGAATGAAACAATCACATGATAAAACACTGCAGTGCTGACACAGCATGTAGTGCACAGTGAATTGTCATCTGGTAAAGACTGCTACTTAAATCCACAGAACGAGGTCACAAGCTATATAATGTATTTTCTTTCTTTGAATTCATCTCAGTGGTGGACGATGGATCCAAAACCTTCTATCATATACTGTATATAATTATATAAGACATGATTGGTATATGTCCTTATGCAGTAACTATTCTGTAAACTCTATCACCACATAGTTTTAAATAACTTCTTGGTTTTGTCACCATAACATACCTGTACTTCAGCACATTTGCTCATTTTGTTTTATTACTAACTTCCATATAAACACTTCCTGTGCATTCTGTCAGGCTCTTCCATGTCCTGTTTCCTAATGCTAAATTTTTGCCCTGTATGTGTGTAAAAGTAGTGTCATGCAACTTATAAAAATATTACCATCAAGGGTGTGATTTGTTGTACAAAAATATAAACACAATAGGAATTTCAATAAAATCTTTCTCTGTTTCCAGATGATACATATCTTTGTTTCAGACAGCCCCAATTCATTTGACTTGCATTTATTATCTGCACAAAACATCTGTCTTTGCAATTTGAGAAGAGTGCTTTTAGTGTCAGTCACTAGCTCTCCTTCTGTGAAATGTCAAATAAATTTGAATAAAACTTTTGAAAAATCGCAAAAAAGAAACTACCGTATTTTCCGGATTAAAAGTCGCAGTTTTTTGCATAGTCTGGCCAGAGGAGCGACAAATACATCGGAGCGACTTATATTTTGAATAAATTCGACTACAGGGTGCTTGTCACACCGACAGCCACTAGAGGAGACAGGCGCACGCCTGAGCACCGAACAGACGCGACCTGTTCTCCAGAGCGACTAATACACATTTTTTTCTTCTTCATTATGCATTTTTTGGCTCGTACGACTAACATACCGGAGCGACTTTTAATCAGGAAAATACCATAATAGGCTGTGTGCATGGTTATATGTGCAACAAGAGCTAAATGCTCACTATGTCAGAATTTAATAGAAAAAGGTGGTTTAATTTCTTCTCATGCGCATTAACGCTTTCAAAAAAGCAAAGGCCACCCGAAGGAAGCATAAAAGCCTTTTTATGTGAAATTAAGTTCTTAAATATTTGTTGTTTCCATAAATGTTTTCCAATGTGAAACTTCAAATTGAGCATTAAATACAGTATGTATATACTGGAGAAATCCACTAAAAGTTGGTACGTATGTGACCACAAACAGTCACACAGCCAGTGAAGTTGCGCGTGTGGTATTGTGACGTGATCCAGCCCATTAGGAGCTGAGCTGGTGTGTGCAGACCAGCACACATTGGCTGCATGAAAGACACAAAAAGTATTCCTCACCTGAATTCATGTAATATAAAAAAATCATATACTTCTCTGAGTCGCTCAGCTATTTGTTGCTGCATTTACTTATATTTAGTCTTATATTTAGTACAACATACAATAATTAAGTCAACAAACTCCACCTGTCGAGATGATGCGCATGGCACGTTGTCACCCTGACAAGATAATGAACCCAACCTGGACACCAAAATCTCTCTAAAACCCTTTTGGCCCCTAGATATCAACATTAAAGCTAAACAATGGACAATGGACGCAAACTCTGTCAAAGCACAATAGAAGACAGGGCCCTATATTGGATGTGTAAGGTGCAAAGTGTAAGGCCAAGTCAGCTTCATCATCTTGTCAGGGGCCCCCAGTATATTGTCTAAACAGGTGGAGTTTATCTGCTATTTGGTAGGTGTATTTTTTGCATAATATAGAACAAACCAATCAGAGTTCTGTGTGGCATTCCCTTTAATGCTAGTCAGTGTGATGATATTCTGTCTCTATCATTAATAAATGAGACATCCAGGTTCCATATGCGCTCATCCTTGCCCGCCTGTCAATTCTTTGATCCATGAGGTACTCAATTTTAATTACCGTATTTTCCAGGTTATATGTTGCTCCGGAATGTTAGTCGCACAAGCCAAAAAATGCATAATGAAGAAGAAAAAAACGTGTATTAGTCACTCTGAAGGACAGGTCGCATTTGCTTGGGGAACGCGCGTCAAATAATAGGAGTTAATATCAGGACTTGTCAACTGAGCACATCACACGCATTAAATAATTTTCCTTTTTCTTTTTTTCTTTCTTTTTCTTTCTTTCTTTCTTTCTTTCTTTCTTTCTTTCTCACTTGCATGTATCCATCATATAAATAAATAAAATTGTTGCAGTATGTACACTTCTACATGGTCATGTGTCTTCAACATGCTCTGCACCTGAGATACCAGTGAATGGTCTATTTTTTATGCCAAAGACCAGATTTTTCTCAGTCACTGGCGCAGTTGTGTTTTTGTGCAGGAAATAGCAACGCTCCAGCCGCCTGCCTAATTTTAATACCAAAGGTGGCGAACAGTAAGTTTCTCTCTCAGAGGTGTGGGTGCATGGCGGAAAGCAGGTATTTTTTCTGAGGTAAAACAAGAATATGCCATCCACTTTCCACTTTACAACAAAGCGCTGATCGGAAAATAGGCCCCATAATTTTTTAATGCAGATTGGACCACACAAAAACTTATTTCCAGTGTGCTATGAGATGAAAGAAACATATTTTCAAGGATACCAATGAAGGTTATATCATGGGTTTTGTGGTTCAAATGTTTTAAAGAAATCATTAATCAGACCCGGTCCCTTGTGTAAGACTAAATTTGTGCAAGTTAATTTGAGCTGCAATGAATGATAATGCAAACTATAATATGACAAGGTCTCAAAATACTACAAATAACCCAGTCAAGGAGAACACAGAGCAAACGTGTCAAGATATATTAGAAGGCTCCATCTTACCAACATTGCCATCTGACAAACACATGCCTGGCATGGAGCCCAGAGGAGAAGGAGAGACAACAGATGCCATCCAAAGCACACCTCCCTTCTGCTGTCAGCCTTGCTAGGATACATCAAAAAACAAGTGCACCCTCAAGAGAAAAAAAAAACCCTTCCCATCCTTGAATAGGTCAGCCGTACTGTAGCTAAATCTATACATTCACAGGCCTAAACAATCATGCATATGATATGTTTTTGTTTAGCGGTAAGCACAGAGGTGGAAAGAATTTTTATCCATCTAACATGTCAGAAGAGGATTTTATATACAGTGTTCTGTCACCTGCCTCCCTGTCCAGTGAGCCAAAAGAAGGTTTCTGAGAGCATTATTAAGAGAGATTACAAGACAGCTTCAAAGCTGTATTTCAGCACAGTTTGGTGGGTGGAGGATGTGTAAATTATACCTTATGTTGTTGTTGGGTCAGTGCTCTAACTTCAAAAGGTATTCACTGTATCATTTACAAGTTTAGTTGAATATTAAGTGAACAGAAATGAGTTAATCAAACATTGGGCATGAGACATATACCAGAGAGACATAAGTGTGACTCAGTAAATTGCATACTATACACAGACTAATCTTACAATTCAAAATCTTTTAGCAAAAAGCATATAATAGGATGATTGATTCTGTACCTCCACCAGAAAGGAAGCAGTTTTCTTGTATAAAACACAAACAACATCTTGCTGGTGAAAATCATTTTAACACCCTCCACGTACTAAATGTAGAGTACTTTTAAATTGGAAAGAGTAAGAAACAGAACAGCTTCATTCAGCTGCTGCAATCCTGTGCAAATTAAGAGAAGTGATGTGCAATTACCACCCCAATAGCAAGTTCAATAGTCACAATCACACAGTCCTAGCTGTCACTTTTCAACAGAAGTTGCATCTGCAAAGACAAGACTGATGAAGCAAAAAGGGTAATTTTTAAAAGGCCTGTGGGCTGACATAAGGCACTTAATACACAGTGGGGGGATAAAAACCACCGTTGGAGAAACTCTATTGATGTGTTTGACAGTAGCATCTGGGCTAATATTGATCAGCTATTGACTGAAGCCTCCTTCCCATTCTTTTTTCACAGCACTCAAAGAGTTTGCTAAAATTGCACACACAGAGAAAAGAAAAATACAATGCATACTGACAACTCAAAGGGTCTTGTGCTTGACAAACACACAAACCTCAATGGCAAATACAGGCATTGATTATCAAGTTATAGCACCACCTAAAGCACTTCAATGATCTGCAGGGTTTGTTTGGAGAGGAAAATTACCAAATTGTTTCTAAAGCACTAGACAGTGCAGCAGTCTGAGCACTGGATAAGCATTGTCACTGGTCCATATCAACTAACACACATCTACAAGACAGATGGAGATACAGTAGGCCCACTACACTGCAAATAAAGTGCTCTCTTAATAGATGCCTGAAAGTGCACACATAGTAAAAGATGGAGCTACCCATTGACAAGCATACCTTTCACATTACCATTCATATATCTACCCTGCAAGTTAATTCTGTGAACCAAGAAGGAAATATGATGTAGCTGAAGAAGCCACTGCTGCCACATATCTCTCGCTCTGCCTCACTCAATCTTGTCACCTTCCTCTCTATCAGGACACTGGTGCTTTTACACTTTACTGTTGGTGCACTCATTGCTCACCTCTCAGACACTAGGTTTTTCAACAGGAGACTGAAGCTCACCAAATGGTGCGTGAAATAAAATAGTGACACACGCCCCAATGAAACCTAATAAGACATCACATTACAGAGATGAGAAACTATATGATTACCATGGCAACTGTGAGGCACACACAGCTAGAGGGCTGGTTGGGCGACAAGAAAAGAAAGGGTGGAGGAGAAAAGGACGGAAAAGACAAACAGCAAAGAGATTTGTAAAAAAAAAAAGTGTACGACGAAATAATAGAATCGAATCGACAGAGAGGTTATTGACAGAGGCGACTCCCCCTGAGTGATGACGGTGTAAAAGACAGCATTATCAGCTAGTCTCTTCTGTTCACACTGTCACATGAAAACACTCTGGTGCACCGTTTCTCCTTGACACTGTCAATGCTAACCACTAATTAGTGCTGCAGAGAATAATTCCACTGTAAGCCACTGCCATTCTCAAACAGGCTCTTGATGAGTGGCAGGATTAATTGGTGTACTAAGCTCAGATGACCCTCTCATTTGAGCTCTATATTGGTCCAAAAGCTATACTGTATGTTTGAGCAAAAGAGAAAAGTGAGATTCTCTATGCCTGATCTGCATTTTAGTAACTGGAATGAAGTACTGAAACATTAAACCCCCCCATCTGTGCTCCTATGTTTACTTCATTCATTACCTTATTTAAATATGTCATGAATAGTCTTTAAAAAAACAGCACTGAGATTCTGGTGCTGAAACTGCAGTAATAGTATAATTTTGTGCATGTTGCCCATGAAGAAATGCCGACTGAGCGTCTATAAAATCCCAGCCTTTCAGTGGCAGCTGTAAGCAGTCTGGGGGAGCGGGTGGGGGGCAGCGTGGACAGCGTGATTTTGAGCATCTGGAGCAGCAGGCAGCACTCCACCGCCTACGACCAACCAGATCAGAGTGACACTGCCAAAACAGATACTACCACCCAGTTTATTTTTAAAGCAGCTGGTAAAGGAACAGGAGGCTGGCAAAGGTAGCCAACTCAATTAAAACTCAAACAATAAGTGGAAAAGGGAGGGAAGGTGAGAATTAACATGAAATGAACAAGTGAAAAAGAGGGGGAAAAGGCAGAGTGTTGATTCAGCAGCAAACACACCAAGGTCTCTCTGTTCACTTACAGGAACTATAAATGAGGGCTGATTGTGTAAAAGCAGAAAATTAGTCTAATTCTTTGAATGTAATTCAAGTGCAATATGTAAACTTAAGCTGTGTGATACAATTCAGGGTAAGAGGGTCATTACATTGCAGCAATGTCCAATCAAAAATGGATAAACAGTGAATAAAAAAACCCAATGCACATTCATTATTTAATTGTCTAGTGAAGGGAGATTAAATATGTGTGATGAGAACGTGAACCTTACACTTGTAACCTTAACCTTGGAATTTATGTACGAAAATGCAGGAAATTCGATGGTAAAGAAGAATAAAAACTGCAGTATGGGAGCATTGACAGTGCTGTGAAAAAGTGTTTGCCACATTTCTGATTTCTTACTTTTACATACAAACTGCACATTGTGTTTACCTGTGTAAATTTGTTTAATGAGCTGAAACATTTAAGTGTGACAAACATGAAAAAAAAAGAAATCAGAAAGGGGGCACACACTTTCTCACAGCACTGTACTGTATATTTACTGAGGATATTTTTTTTATGTGGATTCAAATTGTACATTTGACATGACCTTTGAGGAGCTGTTATCGATTTCTAATTTGTTTTGCTTTAATGTATTGGTAGAGGTGACCTTTTACCTCTCTTCAGAATGAGCTTTAGTGCAAAGAGCTGGGCTGTTATGTTTATGTGTTTGTGTGTAAGACTCTACATGCAATATATAGGATGTGTAGTTGACCCCTGATAGAAGACCCAAGGCTGAGGCCATGTACACACGTAGCCGGATATTTGTAAAACCGAATACCCCCCCCCCTCCGTTTTTGAAAAAAACTCCGTC
>JAQQAE010016419.1:0-11767 GCA_029823295.1 Pseudamia nigra
ATTGTAGTAGTCGTGAGCTGTAGAGTTTTTCATGTGACTTTCACGCAAACACACACTATTCTCCACATTACATACATCCTCACCATTGCTAATACATAGTCTGCTGAGCGTTCAGAGTCAGACCAGCGAACTAATGTTATGGTTAAAACTAATCAGCCCCCAGAACATTCAGTATTTGTCCTAATATGGGATTTGATTCAACATTCAAACCAAATGAACATTCATGCTGTCAAGCCACTCCTTGTACCTAAAGGGACTAGGTGTGCCAGTGCTCTCAGCAGTTTATTCCATTTGGATCAGATGAATTTCAGCTCCATTTCTGCCTTCTATTCCCTGTAGAAACAGAATAATTAGCTGAATCCCCAGTGTCAACTGCCATCTGGAACCAGTTCACTTTGTGTGCCTACTTACTACCAGTTGTACTACGTTCATCGCCCAAAGGGTGAGCGCGTACTTGGAGGCTTCCTAAAAGTAGGCTGTTATTAGTTGTGAGCCAAGAATGGTGTTTTACATTCTAAGAGCGAGTTGAAACAGCCTCACAAACTTAAATGAATGTGACCACTGACCGTTATCTACTGTGCAAGGCTTTGCTTTACACAAAGTTTCTAACAAGCTTTTAATTGACTAGAAATGAGCCATTTTATTTTCCAAATACTAGAAAATCTTCAATTGTAAACTGGTGGTTAAACTGTGTGATGTGCTTGTTTGTGTTGCAGGTTTTGCAGGGACACCAGGGTACCTGTCTCCAGAGGTGCTGAGGAAAGATCCCTACGGCAAGCCGGTGGACATGTGGGCCTGTGGTATGACTTTGTGCTCACAACTCAGTAGAACTGAGCATTTTTTTTGATTCTGCAGCATTCAGGAGTGAAGCAAGGAGTGCAATGACTGTCATGCCAGAACAAACTACTGTTAATTAGTTTAATTGAAAGAAGTCACATGGAATAGCTGCCCATGTTTAGTTGCACACAAATGTCAGTGCTTGAAACAAGTCTAGTCCTGGGGATTATAAAGGCACTGCCCTTACATCAAAGAACCTCAGGAGTGTGTAACACTCAGATTTGATGATATTTAGTTTATTTTTTTCACTGTGCGCACTTCAGTCAGAAAATGGAGAATGTGTTTCACTACAAAATAGATTTTTATATTGGTTTTATATGAATAAATGAGGTCCATGGTTTTTAATTGTTACATAAATAGAACTGGATAGAGACTCATAATGCACCAACCACCATCAAGGCCATTAGTCAATTGCAAAGGCTCAAACTGTTTGTTGTTGACTTTAAAACATGGATCAGTTAGTATTGGACACAGCAGATGCAGATGCTTCAGTTGTTTAGCAATACCAAGTTAAGTTATGAACTTGTGTTAATTTAGTTTTTTTTTTTTTTAACTTCTGTATTTATATTGTAAAGATTGTGCCACGGTACTAACAAAAATATCCATGCTGAACACAATCAGGTCATACCCTGCCTTGAAAAAATTCAGCCTATGTTGTTGTAGCAATCACAAAGGCTAAGTGTGTTTAAAGAAACCTATGTAGCCTATATTCAAAGCTGCACACTAATCATACAAAGCAGCAATGTGCATGTGTCTTCTTTATGCACACGAACCAGAAAATTTTAACTTTTGTCTCAGTTTTAGTGACATAAAATGGCATTTATTTCTGAATGTGAGTCCCAGACACAGTATGTGAAAAAAATGTTCTTTTTGCTAAATGTTACTGTGGACAGGTCATTTCCCATGTAGAATCTGTGCATATGTTCAGTTTCTCCACCACAGAGGAGTTCAGAGAGATCCAACCTCTTGAATTAAACATCGCTGATGCTCATTAAACACACTTAGGGTACTCCAGGCCAGCACAGGTGTCTGTGTGTGTGGGTGTGTGTGTGTGTGTGTGTGTGTGTGTTTGTTTGAAACAACAAGCAATGTTGTGTTAGTGGTCAGGCTATCTTGGCATTGCATAAAGGGCCTTTCATCTTTTCCTGACAGCTGGCCAGCCAATCAAAAACCACATTTCCTGGTTAGACTTTGACAAATATAAGCTCTTGGTTTGTGTCTGCTGCCACTAGTGATCTTTATTTAGACATTTGCCCACAATAGTTTGTCTCACCTCACAGAATATCAATGTACAATTGCAGATTTGAACATTGTCATTTACGTTGTTGATTCATGTAACACAGAGCTGTCTGTCAATATATATTTTAATCATACTGTGTGTATGTGTCTGTGCATGTGTGTAGGTGTTATCCTGTACATCCTGCTGGTGGGGTATCCACCATTCTGGGATGAGGACCAGCACCGACTCTACCAGCAGATTAAAGCCGGGGCTTATGATGTGAGTTTACCACAGACAGTTTCATCTGGCAGTCACTCAAATCACATTAAAGCTGTGGTGCTTGATAGCTTTCTGTTGTTGGTGTGCAAAATATCATAATTATTATCAACCAAAAAAGGCAGATATTTGCATCATGAGCCTGTTATGATCTACGTCCACATATGTATCTGCAGTGTCAACATGATAGCTTGACAGTGTCTGAACCAGGTTACTTGCCGTTGTTATCGATCACTTGGATATCTCCACCATGTCAGCATCTGGGATAGGTTGGTGTTGCTGCTTGTAAGGACTTCAGAAAATCACAAAAAATTCTGCTATTCCATTCCTTTAAATTTCAGTGAATACCTTGATTGAGGGAAATCAAAGTCCTGTTTTTTTCAGGCTATTACAAGTCCATGATGTCCTGCTGACACTGTCACCTTCCTCACATCATTGAATGGACGTTTGGTAGCTGTAATGATCCATCACTGTTAAGATTTCATGAGATGTGACTGAACGGCTCTATTCTGTGACTCAACATGTAAAACAGTGTCAGATTTACTGTTCTTGTTTGGGCTGAGAAAAGAGGGCTTTTTCACCCTGATTCCATTTTGTATTGACACAAATATTGTTCCATTTTTGCAGAAAACAAATTTAACATCACTACTACGATGGCACAATTGAAGTGAATTGTGATATCACTGTGTACATTTATACGCTTACGAAAGACTGCTATTCAAAGGTCCAAAAAGGTGGTTGTGCGGTGACATAATTGTAGAAATAAGGAGAAATACAATCTCACACTTTTCTTTTTTTGCACTTTAAGTTTTATAATGCTAATTTAATTTTATGTTGTTAAGCTGTACCTAACCTAACTCTGCTTTAATCATATTTTTTCACCAAAACTTACAGCCTTTACTCTTATGCAAGTATAATAATATCCCTTAGAACAACTGTAATTCTTAGGATTCTAACCTTGATTGATTAGTTGTCTGAACTTTGAGCAGAAGACTTCTGTAATGAAGAAATGAGTCAATAACTGGCGTATTTCCATCTACCCATTAACAACTTCAATCTAATTTTACCCTGTTGTAGCCTTGAACACATCGTCATGCTGTCTCAGTGAGAAAATATAACTGCAAATCAATGCACTTTGATTTGTGTTTATTTATACACACTATGCAGGAGCACTCACCTGAATAAATTACCTCTGAAATAGATTTCATATTATTTGTGTGTAAAATAAATTTGATACACATTCGTAGACTTGTCAGATGTAGTTTAAGTACGTAGATATGTAAAGCATAACTGAATGATTGGTGCAATGATGATATTTCACCATATTAACCATGAAACTAATCAAAGACGTCTATCAAAGTCCAAGTTGTCCTGATGCAATGTATTATGTTTTACTTGTAAATTTCTGAATTTACTAATAGTACACAGTCTGGAACTTTGCAAACAGTGTTTTTTGCTCCATTCAATTCCACACAGATGGGTGGGAGGAAGTAAACAATAGATGAGTAGAAAAACCTCATGTTTAGTCGGACACGATTTCCACATGTGCTGCTCATTGAAATGCAGGGTCAACATGAGCATAGTTTTAATTATACAGTAGATGATGATGAAGACAGAAGATTTCAACATCTTCAATATTATAAATTGTGTACTAACAGAAATATTGATGAATATTTTATGGAATAAAAATGTACATATGTTTCATGATTTTTAAGCTGAGTATTTCAGAAATCAGTACTGCATAACTAGATGTTTTAGAATGCAATGCACGGTATACAGTATGATGAAACTAAATCTGAAACTGTTTATTTATAGAGCCCATTTAAATCGGACACGCTGGTCAAAACACTGTACTAAGGACATACAAATATAGTAGCATTTTAGAAAAAATATTGTAATGTATAGAGAAAAAGGATATAAAATGCAGAAATGGTAAACAAACACAGAGTAAACACAAACAGTGCAGAAACATTCTGATAACAATAAGCTATACAGTATATGCATATCCCAGCACCACGAGAAATGTTGCCACGTAGTCCCTATAAATCAAAATAATATTCTCACATATTGTACATACCTCTGAATATGTGGAAATTCATTACATGATAAATAGCCAGAGTAAAAGTTGAACAGATATTAAAACTGCATTTAACATTAAACACAGATGCCCATATTTGAAACTGTAGTTTTCATCATATATGTAACTTTAATGTACCTGCAGTCTATACCATCTATTACATCTGGGTTTGAGTGTGATGAGACTGGACAGGCTGCATCCAGAAATGACATTATTCTTCCTGTCTGAAAATTTGATGATCATTGGAGTCATCCTAAAGTTGACAGAAATACCAATGCTAGGAGTGTCCTTTTTGGAGAAACTGTTTGTATCCAACAGCCTACTATAGGTTTGAGCAGCAGGAATATTAGCCTGTCGGGTGCCCATCGCTACTTTGTGAAAGAAAGTGCCTTAAGTTGAGAGTGAGAAAAGCAAGACGATGCTAGAAACATGTTTCAGTAATGTCATTTACACAACGGCATCAGTCAAAATGAGCCAATATCACCCTCTACAGCCTATTTTTCTGTAAGTAATGTAATATGTGCGAAATTCAAAGCCATTACTACCATAAAACAGCCCTCTCATACTATGCCAGGCGGCACCTAGACAAGGCTCAAATTTTCTGGAAGTAGCAGTCATGTAGTAATGGCTTCTGGCAGCTTGAACATGTAGCTCATTTTTCTTCAAGTGTCTCCTCATTGTGGATCCTTACACAACTACGCCACTTTTCTGCAGAGTCCTGTATGTCAGCTCAAGTTATCTGTGGGTTTTTTCTTTGCACCCCGAACAATTTTCCTGGCAGTTGTGGCTGAAATTGTTGTTTCTCTATGGCTTGGTATCACCACAACCTGTCATTTTCCATTTCTTTATCAGAGTTTGAGTACCGGTACTGACCGACAGACACTGTCAAATCTGTTTTTATAAAGCTTAACCACATTCTCTCACAGGTTGACAATTCTCTCACTTTGACAATTCTGTTGTTTTAAACATGGCTCAGACTTTAGCAAAGTCAGTCTGGCACTGGATGAAATGTGCATGTGTCTGTCCAAAGCATAGAGACTCACTGACTTTTATGCACACACGCTAATTACAAGCAAACAGGTCACAGGTGTGGACAAGTTACCCTTTAATAACCATTTAAAGCTGCATGTGTCAACTTGATCAGGGCCATTTTCATGATTTCATTTTGTCATTATGATTCAAAAAGAACAAACACAGTTATGTGACAATAATAAATTACGTTGCCTGACCATCAGCCCTTAAAAATCATATTTTCTAAATAATTGACAATATTTCACAAATTCTGTCAGAGTTTGTAAACTTATGAGCATACATGTAAGTGAAGGCTTTGTGGGTGTGTATTTCTGTATACATTAATAAAGACAGCACAGTAACATTTAAATCTTTCTCATGCATTTGTTTCATTCAGTATATTCATAAGCAAAAATACTTTTAAGTCCTGTAAGTCTATTTTTGTCTCCTCTGTTCCCATCATTTGCAGTGTGTTTTATGAGCACTGCTAAATCAGTATTGACCTACACAACACTGTGCCTGAATGCATCTTGTGTAGACACAGATGGTGGACTGAAGGTGCAGCTGCTGCCCTGCTAAGATGCCACTTCTTCCCTGCAGTCTGTTGACTGTGCAAAACATTAAAAATCTGTTACACCTTCTATGTATTGTGTGTCAATAAGAAAACACTGATAATTGCATATAATCTAAGTACACACCAATAAAGTCCACAATTTTGTAGTAGCACCCAGGAGATGCTGAACATGAGGTACAATTTCAAATGCTGCAGACTGAAGCAATACTGATAAACACAGACATTTACTGTATGTGAAATGTCTGCATGATAGTATAACCTATTACATTCAGCAGCGCATCCCATCGGACCATGGAATGTTAATAAATCCAGCAAATGTGAGGAGGAAAATCAGCTTTTTTTCCCCTATTTTGAAGCAACCTCAAAAACATTACAGATGTAAGTAGTTTTATTAGGAATGACTAACTCTGAGCAGTAATCAGTGCTAAACTTTCTTTCCGTACATGTAAAGGTAACACTGTGATGTCTGTCTTTGGGCAGTTTCCTTCTCCAGAGTGGGACACAGTGACCCCAGAGGCCAAAGACCTGATCAACAAGATGCTGACCATTAATCCAGGGTCGACATCAGGTCCGACTTTACATGTATTCTCACACAGATTAAGACTGAAGAGAAACAGACCTTCAGGACAGACTAGTCTCTACCCAGAAATAACCATCTTGATTCTTCAACTTTCACCAAAACACAGCTGTTAAACTGGAATAAAACAGTGATCCGCCATGCCATATGATCATTGTTAATATTGACTGACATGAATATTTTGTGTGGTCCATTATTCAGTTCAAGCCACCCAGAGCACATAGCTGGAGGAGAAAACTTCAATGTTCCAACAAAACCCATACACTTTCATGCAAATAAGGGTCACCTCCAGAGGAGGCCTTGAAATTTTTTTTTTTTTGAAGGTCAGAGAATATTTGGCATCAGTGTAGTCAATAACTCAGGATACTATTTACACTCGGGCGGGGACTCTCCCTACTCACCCTCACACTTTTGTTTCTTTCAGTGATTATTGATCGATATTTTCATAATTTTCCAACTCTTCTTTCGTTTAAAATTCCCTGCTTAAGCAAGTACATGTGTTTGGATTGAAGAAGTTTCACTACCTATCCAGGCAACTTCTTCAGTTCCAACTGGAATGAAAACCAGGATTACTTGAGCCTCATAATGTAGTATGATTAAACAATGTTATTACATTGTTTTTATTAATTAAATTAAATTGATTTATTATTAATTTAATAATTAAATGTATTGTTCGAATACTTGTCTCTTTGACATCATTAGAGATGCGTGATAAAATGAGGTCAAAGACATTTATTTTTAGACACTAAATACTGCGATATCCTAAAGAAAATTTCAGTGTACCCCCCACTCTTTTCATCCATTTCTGTTGGATTAGATCACGTTGCCTGGGTAGGTGAAAGGCCCCTTCAGCACGTTTTGACCACAGACGTGTTCTGAAGGCGCCACTTCCTGCAGCCGCTCAGTGCACTGTGTTCACCCGTGGAAGAGAACAATGTTTTGGCCCCTGACAGCTTGTTAAAGACGCCACCATGTTGGAAACGACCCCACCGTGTCGGACGCTCGTCCACACGTACACGGTGTACGCTCCCGCGCATGCAGCAAGTTGTATGGTGCTTGCAATTTCAGTGCTAGCAATTTCAACCGGGAGTGTATTACACAGCTGTAGGGCGGACTGGCTGTCTCCCACATCTACGGTCTAGTTAGACAGCGTCCATATCACACTCTGGTTGATCTGATGTTTTATAGCAAAGTTCAATTTTCGTTCCTGTCTGATTGACCTACGGGAAATGAGTGGAGAGAGCAAGTGTGTGTGTCTGTGTTACAAAATGACAACGGTGAGTGAGAAACTCTTCTTTCCATTGCACCTGTTAACTCCACAAATGAAGAATATTTAAAATTACACACAAACGTTGCTAGAGTGATATGAGTGGGTTTTATATTTTGGATTGTCAAAAGTTGCATTTAGCTTTGATGACAGAAAAGTCCAATATAGACAGGTGAAAGACGTGTCATTTCTTAAAATCAAGTGGTACGGTAACCTGCAGATTATGCATATAAACATCATAGTGACATGCAATGGATAAAAAAATGAGTGGTACCAGAAGTTAATGGAGCTCCTTCAGTTGCTTTGAGTGGCAGCCATATTGAATTACAAAGTCAGAGTTGGTGGAGTTGCAACTTGAGGAGCCAGTTGCAGTTGAGCTTTCCAACCGGGAATTCTGACTTCTGAGGACAATGGGAATAGTGTCTGACCCGACTTATATCCAACACTCAGAGTTTGAGTTGTTACACTTCAGCATTCCACAGAGCAGGGGAAATAAGTTCACGTCTTCCTTCCTGCCAGCTGCTACTAAGCAGATCAACAATGTGACGCAGCAGGCAGATTTAGAAGTTTTTGTCACTTGAGGCGTGTGCAGTTTGCCGCCGGTTTTGCGACACGTGTTCTGCAAGACAGAGAGACTGAAGAAACTTTTCCTACAAAGACAAATAAAGTATATTTATTGACAACTGCTCTTTTACGTACGGGGTGGGGTGACAGGGATTAGGGTTCGGTGGGGGCAGAGCTAAGGTTACATTTGAGCTAAGTGATGCAGTTGTTGTGCGCTGACCTCTGTTTGCTTTTCCACTCGGTGTGAGCAGATTCATCAGCTCCTATTTTTAGTGTCACCTTCAGTCAGCTTCAGAGAACACAGGTCAGTCATTCCTACACTCCTAGTCCTTTTTTTTTTTTTAGAAAACTAGAAGTCATGAGTGCATGAAGCTGTCATGTCTGTGACGTAAAGGGAATCCGGCTGAATAGTGGAAATATTATGAGCTGAGCTGAAAACTGAGCTAAGTGAAATGCAATAAATGATTCTGTCTGTGGAAATGGCTTCATAGGACTGGATGCTAAAAGGCTAACGTGTTTCTCCTCAGACGTCGGCGCAAATGCGCAGTGACCGAGTGTATCATTCACAAAGGAATGACTAATACTTTCCTGTGCAGTCGGTGAGCAGTTCTAAAGTACATAGCTGACCCATTCACATGAGCAGATTACAATAAATTACATGGGTAATCAGGGATACAGTAGAGGAGATGACTACGAAGCAAAGCCAGTGCAGGAATCGTGACCATCTCTCATGTAGCCCCATTAAGTCAGCGTGCGGTTCTAAAATGCTGAGGTGTTGCTGTGCAGACTCAGACACTCACAGGGAGGTTCAGGACTTTAAAGATGTGACGTACGACACAGAAAATCCTCGCAGCTTAGTTCAGTGTGCAACGCAAGCATAGAGTCGCACGCTGGTAGAGATGTCCACGGCGCAGAAAAAACCGGCGATGCACACGGGCTGGCGAACCCCGTCTCACTGTGGAGCCACTCGGTTATAAGTGACTCAACACTGAACCACAGAGGCACGTTCCATCTCGACGGAACGGGACAAAAAGCACAGAACTCAAATTGACCCCCGAAATTAATTGACTGCTGGAGTGTTGATTGATTTATCCGTCAAGGTTTTTAACAAGAACATATTGTATGTTCTGTTTTTACTTCACCTTGAGTCCTTATAATAAAAGATAATGAAATAATTGAAAGTCTGATTGAGAAGTGGTGCGTGTTAAAGAAGAGGTGCATGGAACCATGGTGACACCCAAGAGTGGGGATTTTGTCCCAATAATGGGGGGTAGGGGGAGGGTGAAAAAATTATGAATGAGAAGAAAATGAACAAATTGATCAATAAAATGCAAAAAATCAACAGAATAAAACGTGAACAAAACAATTGAGAATATTACTAAAAAAAAAAACAAGAGTATTCAATTAAATGATCAAAATGAGATACTGTAAATGAGTCGGATATTTTTGTGGCTCTATACACACTTTTTTCTTGCTGTGTTAAAATGTCCCTGCAGACGGTAAAGGTCGCAACCCCTGATCTAACCGTAGAGAAGTAATTTTCATGCCAACACCCCATGGTGATTGTCTGCCTGTCTGTCAGATGTTCCCCCATTTTTCATAACAGAGTGGGGGTGGAGGTCTGTACACCAGTATGTGTGACAAATTTCAGTATAATACTGCATTTGTCAGTCTGATGAAGTGAACACCATGTCCAGAAGTGACAGCTGATGTTTGTTGTATGTGAACGATTTGCGAGAACCATCGTCTCAGTGTTTGCAGTTTTGACGCTTTCATTTTCCGCAGTCGAGACGATCAGAACGTGTTCGCGGTCGTCATGACTTTAGTTCCTCAGCGGCAGCAGAGCACATCATATTACACATGCTATCAATGACCAAAGGCTTTATTTACACATGTACCCTGATACTGTCAACACCTAACTCCAGTTAACAGAGACATGTCAGCATGTTGTCCTGTGACAACTCACACGTGCAGCAAATTCAGACACTGCTTTTATATTTTATAATGGTCTAAATGCGTCATTAAGTACACTTTTGATGTCATCGTCGTTCCGGGCTGCTGTAGACTTCCTGGTTGTACTGTGAGCTCCGTTTGCTCTCGCTCTGAGCTGGATGACTAATGGGCTCCTTTATCCAAGAGCCGACGCCACCTTTCTCAATGAGCCCCACTCTGCCAACTCACATTTGAATCCTGCTGGCCCCGAAGCAGCCCCACCCTTACAAACACAAATAAATTACAGCTTACTCCACTGATTTGACAGACTATCGGTGTTTTCTCAGACATTACAGGGAGCTGAGCGTTAAACGTCTCTCCAGTGCTGCAGAGCTTCGTTTTGAGAAGTAACAGGACGGAGCGTCATTATGCAAATGTACATCAGTCGAATCAAACCCAGTCCAGGTAGACTTTTCTTCAGTTTTATGATTGCATTGTTCATTTTTCTACATTAAATTTATTGTCTTTATTTTGCTTATTTTCTTTGCTTAGTTTTTTCAATTTTGCTTATTATGTTAATTTTATAATAATTTGCTTGACTATTTTGTTTAATTTTATATTTCCTCATTGTTTCAATAATTTTTGTCCTTTTTTGTTCATTTTGTTGCCCCTTTGTATTTTGTTCATTTTTTTTCTTTGATTGTCATGTTTTTTTTTTTTTATTTTGTAACCTTTTCACTCCTACTCATTGAACTGTGGACAAATGTAATTAAGAGTGAAAAGTAAAACAAGTACTCTCAGAACTACTCGAGTACGTGTAAAAAAGTAAATGTACTTGAGTACCACGGACCTCTGGTCTGGTCATGATGAGCACCGGCTCGTAAACTCTGAGTCTAGTCCTACACTCTGAGTATTTGCTTCCAAAACGGCTGCTCAGAGTTTGTTCGACCGACTCTGAGTACGTTTACCCAGAGGTAGGAACCTGCATGAACCAGAATAAAACCCCGTCATCAGTGAAGCCCTGACACCTGGATTCAACATAGAAACTGTGGACAAAACGAGTGCTGTACACGGCCATACGGGGAATATGAAGAGGTATCGTGTAGAAAAGAGAACAGAGCTGCTGCTGAGGAGAGCGAAGGAGCATGGGAGAAAACTGTAGAATACACTAGTCCACTGACTGAATATGGAACTTTTTAAAACTACCGCATGTGTTAAAATTCTGGTGGATTGAATAAAAGTGGTGTATAGAATAAAATCTGAGTTTTCTTCAGAATCAGAAATACTTTATTAATCCCCAGGGGAAATGAGTTAAAGCTGGTTGGTGCATGCACACTGACTTGTCAGGTGGGGAAAAACGCAGATGGAGGAAGATGACGTATACAAACATCCATTCATCCATTTTCTACCCCTTAATCCTCGTGAGGGTCGGG
>JAQQAE010016420.1:0-11767 GCA_029823295.1 Pseudamia nigra
GACTCCCTGCTCAAGCTGCTGCCCCCGCGACCCGACCCCACGGATAAGCGGTAGAAGATGGATGGATGGATGGATGGGAAGATGAAATGAACTCCAAAAGGCATGAAGTTACATATGAGACATTCCCATTTAATAACAAAACACGTTTTCTTTGTACTGTATCTTTTACATTTTCAAAATAACAGAAAAGGAAAAAAGGCCACAACAAATGTTTGGGCACCCTGAATAATTAATACCTTGTAGATCCCCCTTTGGCAAGCTGAGACCTTCATTAACCTGACAGGGTCATGAGTTGTTCACAATCATCATAAGACCAGGTGATGCAAATTTCAAAGCATTATAAATACCTAGAAACCGCTGGCCTTGTTCTAACAATCAGCAGACATGGGTTCCTCTAAGCAGTTGTCTAGAACCTGAAACTAAACAAGGCCACAGGAAGACAGCAAAGCATTTTCAGGCACCAGTTTCCTCTGTTGGGAATGTAATTAGGAAATGGCAGATAACAGGAACAATGGGGGTCAAAGCAAGGTCTGGGAGACCATGAAAAATATCAGAGAGATTAGCTTGTAGGTTTGATAGAAAAGCAAGTCAGACCCCCCATTTGACTGCAAGAGTCCTCCAGGAAGATCTGGAGTTGTGTCCACTGTTGATCTGTTGAGATACCTGTACAAATATGGTCTTCATGGAAGAGTCATCAGAAGAAAACCTCTCCTGTCTCTTCACCACAAAACTCAGCATCTGAAGTTTGCAAATGAACATTTAGACAAGACTGATGCATTTTGGAGACAAATCCTGTGGACCGATGAGGTTAAAATAGAACTTTTGAGCAAAGGAGAAGAAAAGGCACAGAGTTTTGAGAAAAGAACATCTGTCCATCTGATAAGCATGGTGGTGCTTTGGGGTTGTATTGCAGCCAGTGACACAGGGAATGTTTCACAGGTAGTTGGAAGAAAGGATTCAATTAAATTCCAACAAATTCTGGATGCAAATGTAACACTATCTGTGAAAAAGCTGAAATTAAAAAGAGGATGGCTTCTACAAAGCACAGTGGGTGCCTAAACATTTGCACCCACTGTGCATGGAATAATGGCATCAAAGAGGAGACGATCACAGCTGGGCTATCAGCCGCTGTGCTTCTTGTCGTCATTCTATCACCGGGTGAGAGCAGAAGCAGAGCACGGAAACAACTGATACCCCCTGTTATGGGGGGACGGGGGTGGGGGGGTCACTGCACACACAGCTCTGATGTTTCCAACCCACATCATAGGTTTGTTATGTATTTAACTAGGACTGCTGTTTAAATATATTTGTTGAATAAACATGGTATTATAACGCTTTTAACGGCCTAAGTATCAATATTTCTCTAGGATGAGTACACTGTGTACTATTACAGACATGGTAAATCACTTGCAAAATGTTTTGCATGTGAGGTTTTTCAAGACCCCTACTTGAATCTCTACCTTGTCATGGTGGAGGGGTTTGCGTACCTGAGTGATCCTAGGAGCTATGTTGGCAGGGGCAAGTCTCCCCTGGTAGGGTCTCCCGAGGCAAATTGGTCCTAGGTGACAGGTCATTTAGAAGACCCTCATGACTATGTCTTCCTGTGGGCCCACCACCTGCAGGAAGGGTCATAAGGGTCCGGTGCTGTGTGGTTTGGGTGGCAGCTGATGGCGGGGGCCTGGGTGGTCCAATCCCTGGTTGCCAAAACTAGCTTCAACTGGGAGGAGGCCCTGTGGCAGACCCAGGACATGCTGGAGGGACTGTGTCTCTTGGCTGGCCTGGGAACGCCTGGGGGTCCCACCAGAAGAGCTGGAGGAGGTGGCTGGGGAGAGGGAAGTAGGCTGCTGCCCCTGTGACCCTGACCAGCATAAGTGAAAGATGATGGATGGATGGATGGATGGGTTTTTCAGCATGTCTGATGTAATTAATGACAGTGAAATTCTCTTTTAAAATAACCGAATATTCACCATGTAAAAAACTGCAGCAGAGGTCTAATAATGTACGTCAATGTTGATATTAGACAGAGGACTGTACTGTATTACATTCGAAGGAGAAAACACCATGCTCTGTTTGGTGGCCGTCGATTGGTACATACTGCAGGAGTCTTAAGAATCATTTTGACGTATTGATCGCAGTGAAACAATACTGACTCTAAAACCCAATGCGCAATACATATTCTACTTTCAGAACGGCCTTGTTTAGAGCAGTATTTTAATAAGTAAGTAGTGTAGAGGCATTAACAACAAAATCCTGTTGGATTGGCATTTTATGCCAAAGTCAAATACTTTGAAATCTCTCCATTTCAGCTTTTTCACCATTTATGAAATGTATTCTACAATTAATTAGTGTAAGCTGTTCACATTGATCACTGTGAAACATCAGCAGAGCTTCTCATTCTTACAACAGTGTGTTTTATGTTCTAGTAAAATGAATGTCACCTGTGCTGGTAGAGGTTAGTGGCATGTTGGGTTATTTTTACTTCCATATGAAGAACAGTAGCGACATTAAAGAGGTTGTGTGTCTGTGGTTTGGCTTCATGGCAGACTGCTGAGCTGGTAGAAATTAGCTCTATCTGTCACAGCGCCTCAAGCTGTCACTTGTCTCACAAAATGATCATTCTGCTCATTTTGTGTCTTATCAGGTGTCATCTGTGGAGAAGACGTTCAGGGTCATCACAGAGGTTGACTCACTGTTCACAACCAACTGCTTGAACAAAATAGGAGTTTGTTTGGTGAACGTAGACACAGAACAGACTGTGAAATATTTTGTGTTTGTTAAAATATTATTTGAAGACAGTTAATAAAAGTGTCATGTGGGTGCTCTTCCATTAGCTACAGATAATGGTTTGTCCTGTTGTAGAAGGATTCAGATCACTGCTGCTCTCACTTTCAGATTCACTCATTGGTGTGAACATCAATGAATAGCTGTGTCTTCTGCTGATACTGTATGATATTAGTTCTAGTGGTGCTTTGTCATGCTTCTTCCTGCCTGAACATATGCCATTAGACCAGCAAATAGACAGTGTCACTGCACCACACTGCTACAGTATGTTGAATTCCTGCAGCTGAAAAACATCGTAGAACTAGAAAACTGTCAATCTCTGAAGAGATTGTGTGGGACTGGTGAGTAAGATGAACATTGTGAATTTTGAGTGGTTTGAATCAAACAAAAAGTGTAGGAGTAGTTACATGACAAAAAATGTTCAGAAGTGGAATAATCTTCTTCTCCTTCCGGTTGCTCCCCTCAGGGGTCGCCACAGCGGAATACCAATGATTCGCATGTTTGGTTTGGCATAGTTTTTTTTTTTACGTCGGATGCCCTTCCTATAATAACTAGAAAATTGTCAATCTCTGAAGAGATTGCGTGGGATTGCTGATGCAAGGAACATGAAAGGAAACACCATAGCATGCTGCACTGTCATTGCCACGGCATCTGATAGATAGATGGATGGACGAATAGATAGATCAGCATATTCAGGACTCTGCAATTGCTTTCCATAATTCTAACCTTTATCATTTTTAAGATATTAAACGTTTACAAATTTACAATTTTTTTCCCCATAGGAAATGAATGGAGAACTCTAACAGAATGTTTGGTTACCATGGTATCCTAGGGTTGACGGAACATTAAAGGATCCAAGGCAGTGGCAAACATTCCTTTTGAGCTCTCCATTCATTTCTTATCAGAAAAAAAGGTGAAAAAAACCTAAATTACTTACAAACTACAAAAGATAGATTTATAAAAATCAATAGCCAGAATGTCCTGGATGAGCTTGACAATATGGTATTTGAATGCTGTGAATCAGGCGAAAACTGTGGGAGTAGATGTGGTCCAAAGGGGCGGAATAATAATATTAATAATAAATGGAATTTTCAGTGGAAGAGAACAATACAGCAATCCCACTAATTAAAGACTGAAGATAACAGTAGTGGGATTGCCGCATGACTCAGCAATCCTACTAATAAATGATAAAATCAACTGACATGAATGACCATAACATGCAGTCTGAGCTAGAATTCACATTTCCATTTCTGCACATAATCCAGTTGTTTGACATGATCGTCACTGTCTATCATCTGTATTTATTTACTCAGAACCACACACTTGCTTGATTTAGTATTTGAAAAAACGGCTTACATTTATTATTATTCTCTGCAATAAGTACAGTATGTACCGTATATGGTGGAGTGTTTTATCCTTACTTATCTATGGAATTAGATTCTTAAAATCAAGCCATTGAATTCTCATTTGCATTATTTTCAAATTAATTCTGAAGACATTGAAACTGAAAGAACATGTACAGAGTTATACAGTGAACTAAAAAGTGTCAAATGACCCAGAACATGTACAGTAGTTATAGCAGCACTAATAGGTCTGTTGACTCCGTGAACAGAAATACCCCCAGTGTTTTACATTTTCTGGACACATCACACCAGCAGAATGCTTCAGGTTTCAGATCATAATTGCTTCTGTGCTTTGCCAATCTCGGGTATTTTCCATCACAGTAACGGTCACACAGAGTCGACTTCCTGACTCCACCTGTGTTCAGTTTGTTGTTTAGATATGCATGTCATTTACTCTCCTCTTTGGTGTTGGATGGCTGTTTGTAAAGCGTATCATTGATTTTATCCTGGGAGAATGCTGAGGCTGCAAGTGGCAGCAAAGCAGTCATGGATTACGTTGGGGAGGGAGAGACAGAGGCAGAGTGAGTGAAATAGTGCCTTGTCTTACTCAGCGGCAGCCATCGCTCCTGTTGAAATATGTACAGAGACTGGCCTGCCATCACTATGCTAAAATCTAAGGCCTCTAGCTGCAGTAGAGCTGCTTTGGGCCTTTTCAGAGTCACTGCAGACTTTGCTGATTTGAAGATCTGCTAGGAATTTAAAATCTCTGAAGCATTAAGACCAGCATGAGAGGTTTTCTAGGAAAGACTGTCATCATTTTTTATGTATTTTGCGTTCTTTCCTCCACCCTCCCACTTTTATTTACCAGGTTAGTCCCTTTCAGATCATGATTTGGCATGTTCTTACTGACATATCTGACACAGAGCCATTGATGAATGAGTTGTGGTTTTTATGTTGTCATTTTTAACGCCACTATCATATGTTGAACTCATCATCAGTAACCTGGAATGTTTTAATTTCTAACAGCATCGGAAACTCGAAAGACACACTTTGACTAACCTCTTTCCATCAATGGCTCCGCAAACATAAATCTGTATAATGTCATTTTAATTAATTGTAGACTGTAAACCTTTATTTGTACTAAAGGTAGTTTTTGTTCAGCTGTAGATTATAGAGGAATTTATTCAATACACTCATTCAGCTTTGGAAATAGGAAAGGAAAGTCTGACACTAACTTTATGTAACTGTTTATATGTTGGTATTTACTCCTTTGTTGTAACTAACTCACATGGTCTCTGTGAAATATGGCTTGTTCATTTCCCTGTCTGTCTGTGCATTCAGCTTAAGTCCAAAAAAGAGAACACTGTTGTCTTTGAATTAAAATTAATTTAAAGTGCAGAAAAGGCCGCACACTTTCCCCTCAGTGTAGAAATTGATGTATCCCATGTGGGAATTCAATCTGTAGTTCCTCTGACAGACACCAGATGAAGCCATTTTGTTATTTACACTCATTCATTGTAACTATTAAAACAAACAGTGATCGGATTTGCAAAACTCCTGCATCCACATGGTCATTTGGAACCAAACTCTAATCATGTGACTCAGGCCACTTCCAGCCTTTCCTGAAAATGTAATCAAAATCTGTTTAGTTACTATTTTGGTAAAGGTTCTAACACACAAACAGACAGTAAAACCTGTATCTTTCTTATAACTAAAGCACCACGTCAAAATTTAATTCTTAATTAAACTGGACTTAAGTTGAGTCTTTACTGTCCTTGACTTCACACTGAAATTAGTTTTGACGTCACTACTCTTTCTTCTAATAGGCTGACTGAGTTGTCTGTCTTTCTTCTACTTCCTGTAGGAAACAAAGAGCAACAGCACCCATGACTTGTCGCGCAGCCCTCAGAGTCTCAGTGACACCGGATACTCCTCTGACGGGATCTCCAGCTCCCACAGTGAAATCACAGGTCTAATCCAAGAAGAAGAAATGAAGCTCAGCGAGAGGGGGATCATTAGTCGGGGATCTCCACCGAGTCCCTCTGAGATCACCAAGCTAGAAAGTTCCATGAGGCCTTTGCTTGAAAAGAGCCTTTCTGAAGAGAAGCCAGACAGACGAGGACGGAAATATCGAGACAGGGATTTAGATGACAGGGGAAAGCAGCGGCCACGCTCCTTGTCCATTCCACCAGATGCATATGACTCTGACGAGGAACTAGAGGATATTCTGGAGGAGGAAGAGGATGGAGGAGACTGGGACGGGAAAAGAAAAGAAGGAAAAGAGGAGAAGAAGGAGAAGAAGAAGAAGGAGAAAGAAAAAGAGGGTGAGCCCACTGAAATGACCGATGAAGAGTTCATGAGGAGGCAGATCATGGAGATGAGCGCTGATGAAGACAATGAAGAAGATGAGGAGGAGATGGAGGAAGATGATGAGGAGGATGAAGGATATGGCTACCAGAAACCTAAGAAAAGTCATCATAAGCACATCATCTCAGACTCCGTGAAAGAAAAGAGGCGGCTCCAGCACCACTCTAGCAGTTTTGAGGAAGAAACTAAGACCACTACAGATGTTTACAAAGGCTCAGTGGAGGAAGGTGAAGAAGATGTGATGGCATCACAAGGAGGCCTGAGACGTTTCAAAACCATCGAACTTAATAACACCAACAGCTACAGCCGAGACATGGAGCTGAGCAACGAAAACGACTTGAGTCTTGACCGGGAGCCAGAGCTGGAGATGGAGAGTCTTACTGGATCTCCTGAAGAACGTTCCAGAGGAGATTACTCCTCCACTTTGCCTCCTACTTCATCCTCATATGGCTCTGGCCAATCTCCAACCTCCATTTCATCCATGGAGGAGGACAGCGACAGCAGCCCCAGCAGGAGGCAAAGACTGGAAGAGGCTAAGCAGCAGAGAAAAGCACGACACCGCTCTCATGGCCCTCTCCTTCCTACAATTGAAGATTCATCTGAAGAAGATGAACTTAGAGAGGAAGAGGAGCTCCTGAGGGAGCAGGAAAAGATGAGGGAGGTGGAACAGCAGAGGATAAGGAGCACAGCCCGGAAAACCAAGAGAGATAAGGAAGAGCTGAGGGCACAGAGGCGTCGAGAGAGATCCAAGACACCGCCAAGCAACTTATCACCTATTGAAGATGCTTCTCCAACAGAAGAGCTCAGGCAAGCTGCAGAAATGGAGGAGCTCCATCGATCATCTGCTTCTGAATATTCCCCTCAAAGTCTGGACTCAGAGGCTGAAGGATATGAGTCAAAAATCTACAAGTCTGGCAGTGAGTACAACCTCCCTACATTTATGTCATTGTACTCCCCAATAGAGAAATCCTCTACTACAACAACCACCACAGCACCATCTTCAACCTCTAAACCACTGAAGAGTGCTGAAGAGGTGTATGAGGAGATGATGCGGAAGGCAGAGTTGCTCCAAAAGCAACAGAAGCAACAACAACAGCAGCAACATACACGACATGGTCAGTACTACGAGGAAGATGTGAACGGGCAGGGCTATGACGATGACTATGACTATGACCAAGATCAATCAGGTTACGACAATGAAGCAGCAGAGACAGAAACAGATATTTATGAGGAGATCCGCCAGACTTCTCAGAATATTACTAAAATGCAGCAGGCCACAGATGAGCAAGTAGAGATTGAGATTGAGAGTTCATACCCAGACAAGCAGCTGCTAGACACTGGCTCAGCCTTCGCTAAGCTACTTGAGCAAAGTAATGCTCTTTTGACTCCAGGAACCAGTCCAACTCAGATTTCAGCACCGGTCTCCTTTGCTGAGACTGGTGGACGTATCCCTGATGTTCGAGTAACACAGCATTTCTCTGCAAAGGATGGACACAAAGACAGGATAAAAAGTCAAGCTGGAAAGAATGGAATAACTCCAACAGTGGCAGCAACCACCATTGCAGCTTATGGTGTCTACGCCAGAGATGCAGTAACTATTTCTCAGACAAGCACCAGCCACACCATGACTTCTACACAGTCTGGGATATATAGCCGACACAGGGAAGGCTCTTCCACATCCTCGGCTACAGTTTCAAGTGTCTGTAGCAAAATTGCAGAGATTACCCAAGCCTACAGCCAGAGGGAGGTGATCACTAGAAGGGTTGGGGAAACAAGGGGAGTCCAAGTGAGAGACAGTTCAACATCTGCTGCTGAGAGAATCATAGAGCCACGTTCTCCAAAGTACACAACTTACTACAGAAGCACCAGTCCTCCTCTTTCACCGTCACCACCACCACAGAGTCCTACGCGTTCACCTTCCAGACGGGCCACAGCTGAGTTTTCTACACAAACTTTCAGTTCAGCTTTACGCATGGACTCTTCAGCTGGTTCTGGGCCAACATCTCCAGTGATAGCTCAAGGAACGCAAACATCTCACCGATCAATTTCTCCTCGACTCTACCGGCAGCAGTCTTCCCAAGAAACCCCATACTCCCCCCCCACAAGTCCAGCAAGACCCATGACTGTCAACACTGCAACATCTCCTCTGTCCTCACCAACACGTTTCAGTCGCCAATCAACATTTGACACCTACTCTCCATGTGGCAGCCCTCCAGATACACCACCATACCAGCAGTCTCCAACACGCAGCTTCTATCGAACACAACGAGTTGAGAAAGTCAATGTGGGAACCAGTATGGTCACCACAGCTACTACTTACACAAGGGGGTCAGTTTCAATGGACAACATCTCCCTTTGTCGCATATCCACAGTCCCAGGCACTTCAAGGGTGGAGCAAGGCCAGATGATACATGGTGGAAGTGTTGTGGACCTCAGAACAGCAACTAAATCTGCTCCAATTATCATAACAGACCAGGGAATGGATCTCACCTCCTTAGCATCTGAAAGCAGGAAATTCCATGGTGGCCTAGAGGGGAGCAGACATTCAACTATTGTACAACCACTGATTATGAACCTGAATACTCAGGAGACCACCACACCAACCACTGTGAGTGTCACTGTGGCTGCTTCCATGTTCATGACCCAACCCAAACAACCTATCATCTATGGTGATCCTCTTCAAAATCGAGTTGATCTTGGTCAGGGAATGGGTTCAGCTGTGTGTCTTTCCCAACACAAACCAACTGATCCAACAATCCCAAAAATTGATGCCAAACTGGAGGATCTCAGTATCCAACAGAAGGAGCTACAAAAGCAACAAGAAAAGCTACAGAAGCAGCAAGAGTTGCTTGAGCAGCAGTTGCAACAGCACAAAAATATACAACACCAGCAGCAGCAAGCGTCTGCTTTGGCCAGGTACAACCTTACTGGTCAGATCTCACCTCTCATGAAAAAGGACTTAGTAGTATGCCAGACCAGTATGGCCCCCGCTGTGGTCAGCGCTGTGTCTCCTGTTATTAACCCAGAAATCTATGGACCAGGTCCAGTTGAGCTGAAAGGGAAGCCTAGTCCACCTGGTATGATGCCTGGTGGCAAGTCACCACATAGCATGATAGTCCAGATGGACGCAGGACCAGAGGAGGCCCGGCCTGTCACTCAAATAGTGAAAATAGAAGAAGGGCAGGATGCTATGGATCTGACAGGAGGCCAGATCAAACCTGACAACCAGCCAGCTTGTTGTGATGTTGTTTATCGTCTTCCATTTGGTGGAAGTTGTGTTGGTGCTTCAGAGAAAGAAGGCGTAAGACCTCCTTCTGCTCCACCTCTCACTTATGAATCTGACACAGAAAGACCACCTGTAAGGTACCATGAGTATCCAATGGATGGACGGAAGGCCTACACTCTGCCTTTCCCTGGTAGACTTCAGCCTTCAATGTCTGATACAAACCTCGCTGATGCTGGGCTGCAGTCCTACCACTCCAAACTAGAACCACATCTTCAGCCCTCAGGAGAATTTGGTATGGATATGACTGGAATAAAACAAGCATATGGAGGTTACATGTATGGATCTTACACAGACTTACGTCACGGAGGAGACATCGCAGCCCAAACATTGCCTATACGGAGATATAACTCCTTGTCTAATATCAGCTCAGACTATGGCTATACTGCTCGAGAAATTGCTAGTTTCCAAGAAGCCAATCTGGCTCAGTACAGTGCTACAACTGCTCGAGAGATCAGCCGCATGTGTGCGGCACTCAATTCTATGGACCGCTATGGAAGCAACCCAGACTTGATGCAGTTTGGAAGTTTGGGGAGACCAACAGGCCCTGGGACTTCCAGACTTGCAGCAGGCCTTGGAATGAGATCAAACCTACTCTTTGGACTAGATGGGAAACCGATCTCACACAGTCAAGCACTTACCAATCTGATCAATGCCAGGCAGGCCAGTCTCAGAGCAATGTATCCTGCTGCCATCAGGTCCTCTGATGGGATGATCTACTCCACCATCCAAACTCCAATTGCTTCCACTCTTCCCATCACCACTCAGCCCGCATCTGTGCTCCGCCCACTGCTGAGAGGAGTCTACAGGCCATACCCTTCTGCCAACATGACACCTGTACCCCTATCAAGTCTCACTAGATTGCCAATGAGCCCCAGAATGCCCCTATCCGGACAGACTCCAGTTCGTTACCCTGCACCAGGCCTTCTCCAGACAACTTCAGCGACACCTGCAGCTGCCACAACGTCTGGACCTGTCGGTGCAACAGTGTCCATCCCCATGACCACCTCTAGCTCTGCAGTCCAAGATGAGCCAGTCTATCTTGGCAAAGGTGCCACAGTGACCTCAGCTGAGGTGACATCTGCTCCAGGAACAGTTGTGATACCAACAGAGCCGCAGCAGCAGCCAATAAATCTGTCCCAGGCTCACCTCAACAGCCAACAGAAACAAGCAGCGACTACCCCGCAGCCACCTCCAGCGGCCCATGCCTACCCTCCTGCAGCTGCTACACTTGGCTACACCCAGCCATCAGGTAGCCCTTCTGCTCCTTCCAGTGGCATTCCCATCCAAGGTGGTCTTCCTCCCTTCCCTCCACCAGGTGCTGTACACAAGGAGGGTGAAACTGAGGCTGAGAAGCTGCATCGGCAACAGGAACAGCTCCTTCGTATGGAGAGGGAGCGTGTGGAGCTGGAGAAGCTCCGGCAGTTTCGGTTACAGGAAGAGCTGGAGCGAGAAAGGATTGAATTGAAGCTGCACAGGGAGAAGGAGCAGATGCTGGTGCAGAGAGAGTTACAGGAGCTGCAGAGCATCAAGGAGCAGGTAGAGCGAAATACACCGAGTGCACTGGGATTTACAGTTGTTGTATTTTTGAATGTCTTGTGCAGATTGCTCTTGCATTGGTGTTTTGTGGTGTAAATGGTTGTGTTCTCTGTGTTGTAGTCATTGTTTCTTTGATATTTTAAAGATTTTTTTGTTTCTTTGGTGTCAAATCTTTGATGTGCAATCAGTAAAGTACCTTCTCGATGAGATGCATCCTTATCTACATTTACAGACGAGGATAAAATTGTTGGTACCCTCTGTAAATGACCGAAAAACATGTCAACATGCAGTTTGGCAAATTCCAGTCTAGGTTTTTTATGATTTGCTTTCCTCCTTAATTATCTCCCATGAAGTCCACTTTGGCTCAAACACTGACAGATGGTGTGATCTGATACTGATGTACCTTGACCTTGGAGTTCACCTTGAATTTGTTTGGAGGTTGTTCTGGGCTCTT